>CALYDF020008147.1:0-11903 GCA_944474145.2 Dicrocoelium dendriticum | reverse complement strand
GCTGCTAGATTTGTACTTCGAGTACGCTCTGCTCCGTCATGACGACCGATCAACACTCACACTTCCGCACGAAGATTCCGCACAAGAGGTGAAGCATGGAACGGACTATATGGTTCTCTTCCGTACTCATATGATCTCTGGCCCCTCAGATATGCAACGCACCGACCAGTTGCACACTACATGTGGACTGCGACTGAGCAAAGAGTGGGTTGTTTCCGATGACGTGAACTGGCGTTCCGCTGAAAAGTTTCTCGTTCGTGTACACAATCTAAGAATTCGCAGCTTGATCAGCCCAACAATACTCACCGAGACGATCACAACTAGTGAGAACGCGGTGACTCAACGTCTTCGATCCGGTGGCGATTACGTACCGAGACCATGGCAACTCAATTATACGTTTAGAAGTTCGCCATTGACCGAAGGCCTTCTCATGATTAAATACGCGTACGCGGTTGGCGAACCTGCCGGGTGGTCTTCTGTGTTCATGGTCTATAGTCATTTCGATACGTTTGTGGCACGCTCGTGCGTATCCCATCGTTTGAATGATGAGAAAGAAACCGACAAGAGTGTTTTAACGGTTCAGTACGGATGCGTACTCCTGCGCGAGTGTGTAGGATGTATGATATATGCAGTGCACTATCCAGATGCCAAAAAGAATAAATCAAATTTCGAGCAAGAATTTTTCCCTCACGTTGCAAATTTCGTCAAGCAAAAAGTTGCCGGAGTGTCTAATCAACAAATATCATTGCCTAAAGACGCACGAGGGGACTACAAGTTTGTTCTGTTAAATGTCCGGTGGAGAAGTGCAGTGAACATTGGCGATTTTGTCCAAATGCACGGATTTCTGGGTGGGGTAAATTCTCCAGAGCCAGAATGCTTGTACGGTTATTACCGAGCAGAGCAGCCCCTTCATCTAAGCAAAAATTTCCTACTGAAGACAAATAACACGTGGGAATATTTTGTGCTTTACAAGCACCATGTACGTATATCAGACACGGGTTTCTACAAGTGCGTCGTTTCTTCTTGTCAGAACTGCTCAACTATTGTTGGTTTCGAAGAGCGGCTGCTAGAAGTTCTACCGGACTCCTCCATGTTGCAACTAAAAGTCGAGCGTGAGGCAGCACAGGAACCGCGGTGTCGTCGTGGTGATATTTCCACCGTACGACCAGGAGAGGAGCTCCGGGTCATTTGTTCCCACACGGTGGCACTGGGCGCCCCCACCGATAGGTATCATACAATCACCCATGGCTTTGTGAATGACTCAGTTGCTAACGGTAGAATAAGTAACCTGGTCATCGCGTCCGTTACAAACAAAGTAGAATCGATCACGCTTTTGTCTACGGGACTTGTCCGAGTACCCAACCTTAACGAACCCTTTAAGCAATGGTACATTCAATGTTACTTGGTAGAGAACGTTGCACACAATGCGTACGGAACAGCAATCCACTCAAGCACAAGTACGGGTAATGTGCGTAAGGAAATAGTGCTCGATGTAGTAAACAGGTGGGATCCAGTAATTATCGCACATTCAGTAGAAACGGGCGCTGGTAGAGTGGTGCACCAGTTGGCGAATGCAGCGTCACGTGATTCGGGCAAAGAAGCCTTCATGGCCAGCGGTGGTGGTGATAACGGGAAGCTGATTGAAGAAGACGTCTTCAAGGTGGTCTTCACAGCCGACGTCGGTCTACCCAAGTTGAAAAACCGGGAAGTTTCTAGTTCGCTTGATCACGACGATTTGATCAGCATAGTAGGTTCTATGGAAAGCACTTATTTGTCCATAACGTGTCAGAATTGACCTTGACAGGTAATTCCATATAAACGTCCTACTTGGCTGCCTGCTTTGAACTTTGTGTTTGAGTGTACTTCTCTATAAACTCCGACAATAACCGTTCGACCTAAAGGGTTTTACTTTGTTCCAACTGATCGGTTAGGCAGTCTGCCGAGCATAGCCGTCTGGCACGACTTCACAAGTGTCCGCTTGTATCGCATTGGTGCAAAACTATTGAAATCTAGGTATTGGCCGGACCATGTGTCCTCTCGGTAGACTTATCTCCTAACCCGCCTGTTCTCGCAGTGCCGGATAAAATCAATAACGACAGACAATTTTCTCGCTCTCTCTCTCTCTCTCAAGTGAGCAGCAGGTTGATACATACACTACTGAATCGCTCTATCGAACGCGCGATCTACCGTCCTGGTGAACAAACAGCCAAAATGTCGTCACTATAGTGCTTGCAGTATGGCAGCTGGTCTATCTGAGTGGACATGCCTCTCAAGGTCACCCTCACACACGCGTGACGTGCGTGCTACTGGTTCATTTGGATTATTTCCCTCTATCCTCTCTCCATCTTCTCGCAGCGTTGTCACTGTACGCTCATTCGAACCGGATTTACCAGCTCTACACAGTGATCCATCATACGTGGAAATATCTTCTACGATTAGAGGCTGCACCATCGCCAACCGTTTTCATTGGCATCTGTGATTAAGCGCAAGCGTTTGATTCAATCGTATTGAGCCGATTGCCATTCTGTGTGACACCATTCGATACAGAATTCTCGAGGCAGGCCGGAAAGCCTAAGCTTACTCCGATCTAGTGTTTCTCAACACAGCTGTGAAAGAATCTGTGATCTGTCAATCTGCGTGGCCTAAACAGAGTAACACGCACTAGGTACAGCCACACTCTCATCTCCGGGGACTTCAATCTACACCATCTGGAGGTTTCGGCATCGCCCAGTGAGCAGTTCAAAGCAGACTTGCAGGAACTGATCGCTAATATTCCTTTGTACAATCACGTCACCACGCCCACTAGATTCAGGACAGCAAACAAACCGTCCATATTGGACCTTGTGCTCACAAATGAAGAGCTCATGATTGACAAGTTATTGATGGATAGTCCATTAGGTCTCAGTGACCACGTAGTAATAACTTTTGACTATGTATGTTATGCAGAGTATCCATCTGAACACTCGGAACTAACTCATACAATCACACGCTACCATGTATTGAAAGAACTCGCCGACGCAGCTTCTTGGGAATTCTCAAACAAAAGTCCCCTTTACAACGTTTGGGCAGAGTTCGTTAATAAACTCAGCGACGTCGTCAACAGAGCATCAGAGACCAAACCCCGTCGTCCCGCGAAAATGCCTTCAATTATAAGGAGTAGGACTCGCAAATGCCTGGCGATAAGGGATGCAGCATGGCGTGCCTACAAGATTAACCCCAACTCAGAGACTTGGGGAAATTTCCTGGCCCATCGAAACCATTGCACCGCACTTGTCCGTGAGGACAAAATAACTTATCAACAGTGCCTAGCCAAAAAGTTCATGACAAACAACAAACTGCTGTATAAGCATGTCAATAAGCTTCGTAAATTGAAGCATGGAATACCCCCACTATTCACGGCAGGCGGTAGAGTACAAAGCGCCGAAGAAGCAGCTAATGCCCTGCGGCTGCAATACGCCCTAATTTTTGGACTCGCAATCTCTACCTGTCCCATAATATCAAGCTCATTACCGACACCTCTGTTTACAAATGTTATTTCCAACCCATCAATTGTGCTAAGGAAGTTACTCTCACTGCTTGAACATAGTTCTCCGGGAGCAGACAACATCCGCCTGAAGGCACTGAAGGCTATGGCCACCAAGCTAGCTGAACCACTGTCACAGTTCTTCCAAAGGTGCTTTGATGAACAACAAGTCCCCACTATGTGGAAGTGTGGCATTATAACCCCTATTTTTAAAGGCGGTAGCCGTTCCGATCCTGCTAACTATCGTCCAGTGACTCTCCTCCCTGTGCTCGCGAAGGTGATGGAAGCAGTCGTCGCTGAGGCTTTAATGGACTACCTGGAAAAATGCCACATCTTGGTACCGGAACAGCATGGCTTCCGTCAACACCGGTCATGCGCCACCAACCTACTCATTGCACGAGGAAGTTGGACGAAATTGGCCGATGATGGGGTCGGAGTCGACGTCATCTATCTGGACTTCTCCAAAGCTTTCGACCGCCTTGATCACCGCATCCTACTTCAAAGACTACAAAGTTACGGAATCGGAGATCCAGTACTTGGTTGGATTGGCAACTTCCTTTACCAACGAAAACTCCAAGTAAGTGTTAGGGGATCACTTTCTAATCCAATTGACGTGGAATGTGGTGTCCCACAAGGCTCAGTGCTGGGACCGCGTTTATTCCTGGTGTTTATCAACGACCTGACAAGAGTCATCTCTTCAAACTTCCTGCTTTTCGCCGATGACGTCAAGATATGGCGGGCGATTAGTAACAAGACAGATCAGGATCTGCTCCAACATGACCTAGATTGCATTTACGAATGGTCAAGGAGAAACAAGCTTCAATTGAACATGGCTAAATGCAAAGTGATGCATCTGTGTCACCAGCCGGTGAGCGCTTACAAGATTGGAGATCACATCTTGGCAAAGGTTTCTCAGGAGCGTGACCTGGGTGTATTGGTACAGGAAGATCTAGGGTGTTCCAAACAAGCAGAGAAGGCGACGAGAACCGGAAATCAACACTTCGGCATTCTTCGCAGAGCCTTCGGTCGGTTTGAACCCTCAATCTTTCCCCAAATGCTTAACGCCTACGTGCGACCTCACGTGGAATATGCTATTCAGGCGTGGCAGCCGTGGCAGAAACAGGATCTCCTTGCTCTCGAGACTCCTCAACGACGGGCAACCAAGAATGTCAGGGGCCTCTTTCATCTGCCCTATCAGCTCAGACTGAAATCTCTAAGAATATACAGTAGTCGATATCGGCTTTTGCGGGGGACCTCATAATGGTTTACCAGATTCTGAAGAACCCAAACCACATTTGCCGTCCGCTGCTGGAATTGAACCAAAACACTAAACTAAGAGGTCACCCACTGAAACTGACAATTCATTATAGCCGGCTTGAATGCCGCAAAAATTTCTTTTCTCTCCGCGTGTGTGAGCCTTGGAACGCCCTCCCTAATTATGTCGTCTCTGCTCCCAATCTGGCGATGTTTAAAAAACGTGTTGACGATGCATTGTCTCACTTACATTTCATTTTATGACTTGTTAGCCAGGGGCTACAAAATGCAACCAAACGGTTTCTTGCCAAACGCCTAACCAATGGATTTATGGATTTATACGTTTGATATGCGAACATCGCTATTCCGCATAAGTCTATGGTGAGTCCACCACAACGCTTTTCACTTTATTATGCAATTGATTTTCGCAATAATTTCCATCCCACGGGACTTTTTAAGCGATGCTTTTTGACCCGTAATAAACCATTGTCTATTGTCCATTGTTCAGCGCTCTGTTCAGGTTGCAGTCACTCGCCATTCCTTGTGACCTTGTCAGCCAGTGCGGCTGCATTACCCATCACATGGACCGCGCGACCACGCCGACCGCTCATTTGACCTTGCAACCACCACGCTCGCCTGACCGATGTGCGCCGCTCTCAAAGCTGTAAAAGTACAGAACGTTAACCAACCCACTGGGTCAGGTAACGACACCAAATTGAATGGCAGAAAGGCGAAACCGAAGAGACTCCCATCGAAAGGCATTTGTGGGTTAGGAGAATGTCATCGGGTAGTAAAAATCGGTCTAGCTTGTTCGCACTGTTTGGAATGGTACCATACGAAATGTGCAAATGTGTCCCAACAACAGTTACAGGAGCGAAATAGCTCCCAAGATGCATTTTGGTTCTGTCCTGCGTGTTCCACCATCCCCCTCGTTAAGTGCTTGCTTATCCTAGCTGAGAAATGCGACCGGTTAATCGCAGAAGCGGAGCAGAGGATAAACGATAAGATTACTTCAATGGGAGCGAGTATGGACCACAGAAGCGTAGCGGTTGCTAAGCAACGGAATGCTGAACAAACCACTTCCCCTGCACCGCAATCAGCCACGTCTCCATCTCCGTTGTCTTCTCCAACTTTGGTAGAACGCCGGGCGAAAATAGACTGTACCTACGTGAATCAAGCAGTACTCACAGCAAAGAAAATCAGGCACCATTCAAAACGTCTGGTTAAGTAAATTCCACTAGACCTAACATCTGGTATTAACAAGGATGGAGCAGCCAAAAACCAACCCTTGGTATCTGTCGTCTGGAGTGCCGCAGAAATTTCTTTTCCATCCGTGTCTGTCACCCGTGGAATGCTCTCCCAGAATCGGTCGTCTCTGCACTGACACTAACCATATTTAAAAGACGGTTGGACGATGCACTCATCCACTTACACTTTGTTACTTAACACTACCTCTCCATCCTACACCTGGAGTTTACCCTGGAATTATTTGTTGTTAACTGTGGGTGTTGTGAATCTAAGTGGATCGCACGGCTGCAGCGAAGCAAACGATAAGTCCTTATTTTCGTATTCAAAGTATTAACTATTTTACTATCCTTTTCATCATAATTGTTATGTTGATATTCCCACCAACTATCCAACGGGGCTTGTAAAGCAACGCTTCTTAACCCGTATAAAATCATTGTTCATTGTACCTGTAGCTCAAATACCTCTTGTCCAGACTAAGCCTCCAAGAACATCGGTTACATATGCAGAGATTGCTGCAAGGGTCCACCGAGAGGCCGCCGTTGCGTCCTCTTCCATTGTAAACACCGTTAACGCAAATGGAGAGAAAAACTGCAAACAATCACTCGTCAACAAGTCAAGACAAATGAGTACCATAACTTGTAGATCGATTAAAAAGGAATCCAACAACAGTGCCCGGACTGTTGTATGCTCAAATGTCCCTGAATCTACCGCCATCACATTGCGGGATAAGTTATCAGACGACCACGACCAATGGAACTCATTGTGTATGCAGATGAGTATCAAAGCCAAGCCCATAAACTTGTTACGAATTACTCGTCATCCGAACTCGCCACACTATGGTGAACCCAGACTTATTCGAGTAACTCTAGAATCCTCCACCGACGTAGAAAACGTTTTGCTCTCCGCAAGCGCGCTAAAACACGAATCCTGTGAGATACGTATCTATCCTGATGTCCCTTGGAGCATGCGACAACCAAAACGAAACACCGAAGAGGGGCACAGCAAGCAAGACCGCCTAAACACAATCTTCATACATGGCGTGCCAGAACATCCTTCTAACGATGCTCAAGAGACCGGAAAGCACGATTTAGAACAGTGGCGGTTCATTCGTGAAAAACTTTCTTTGGAAAATGTTGTGGCACTATCGCTCACCAGGATACCTCTCTCAGCAAATTATAGAGGATGTGGCCCTAGAATCCTAAAACTTGTGCTGCAGTCAGAGCAACAAGCAAAGGATGTTTTGGATCAATGGCGGAGAAATCGGAAACATCTTCCCTCCGAAATTCGGTTAAAGATCGCAAACAATTCGCACAGCTCAAGCATTAAAGCAACTGAAGCAGCAAGCATGTACAGAAGTGTAACTTGACGGCTGCTTTAATTGACCCTGACGTAGATATAAACGAAGGCTGGGAGGCACCTTGGCCGAATCAAGTTGCAAACGAGGTATCATGGACCCATCAAAAAACGAATAACTGCCGACCTCCCATCGGTCGGCATTCTCCCACACTTGACAGCTTCACCTCTCTGCGGGCTCCTAGAGACCGAGAAACTGGCCTGCTTGCATACAAATGCTCAGGGACTTTCTAACAAACTGGCTGAACTGAAAGATCGCCAAGCTTCCGGCTCGTATGATGTCATTGGTGTCACCGAGACATGGTTGCACACGGGAATGACGGACGCTGAATTTTCGCTACCCGGCATGTCGCTGATCCGGAACGACAGGCTCACAAAAGGAGGAGGGGTAATCCAGTACTACCGAAGCGACTTACAGTGCGAAGCCGTGGAGGATTCAGACTCGCAGT
Organism: Dicrocoelium dendriticum; assembly: GCA_944474145.2. Taxonomy (NCBI): domain Eukaryota; kingdom Metazoa; phylum Platyhelminthes; class Trematoda; order Plagiorchiida; family Dicrocoeliidae; genus Dicrocoelium; species Dicrocoelium dendriticum. Next base: position 4,076 of record CALYDF020008147.1, on the reverse strand, counting down.
TCCCCGACTCTCTTTGGTGCCGGTTGCAGTTAAAAGGCAGGGACGTTTGCCTTATTGTCTTGGTGTACCGCGCCCCTAACTCAGCACCCGAAACCGACTACCACCTAATGGCTGCTTTAAGGTGCAGTTTACAACAACAGTGCACTCACATTCTTATCATGGGTGATTTCAACGTACATTGTTTAGAAGCCCCTGCCACGACCGGAGAACAATTCAAAACCGATTTACAAGAGCTAGTAACTACTGTTCCTCTTTACAACTACATCACTTTGCCCACTCGGTTCAGAACTGGTAACAGGCTATCTGTGCTGGATCTTGTGCTTACCAACGAGGAGCATATGATTGATGCGTTGAATTTAGACTGCCCGTTGGGTCGCAGTGATCACGCAGTCATCAGTTTCAACTTCGTCTGCTATGCAGAATATCGGAATGATAACGATGGTACTATGCGAACCATCACAAGGTACGACCGACTCGCCCAGCTAGTCAGCGCCACAACATGGTCTTTCCTCGAAGAAGAACCCCCGGAAGTCGCCTGGCTCGAGTTCGTCAACACATTCAGTCAGCTGATTGCACAGGCTTCAGAGATAAAAGCTTGCAATAAGTGCAAATCAGTTTCTTCCGTTAGGAGCAGAACCCGAAAATGGATGACAGTATGCAACGCAGCATGGCGAGTGTACAGAGAAGCTCCAGCACCAGAAACTTGGGACAACTACGTAGCCCAACGTAACCACTGCACTCAACTGTTAAGAGAAGACAAAGCCGCCTATCAGCAGAACATCGCAAAAACCTTCAGTGCTAACCACAAGCTGCTGTACAAGCACGTTAATAGCCTACGAAAAGGGAGGCAAGGATTTCCTTCACTCAAGATGGCTGATGGCCCAACAAGAACGTCTATGGAAGCTGCAAACGCACTGCAGATGCAATACGCCCCCACGTTTCGAAGGATCTTGCCACCAAGCGATCTACCAAGGTTTGTATTCTGCTCACCAGGACTAACCCACATCCATTTTACCGCAGAGGCTGTATTGCAAAAGCTGACTTCTCTACGCAAACACAGCTCGCCGGGTGTCGACACCATTCGTCCAGAGGCATTGGGAGCAGCAGCAAACCAACTGGCAGCACCTTTAGCTCAGTTTTTCCAGCACTGCTTAGACCAGAACCAAGTTCCCGCCATGTGGAAGCTTGGAATAATAAGCCCGATTCACAAAGGTGGAAGCAGAACTGATCCTCCCAACTACCGCCCAGTAACCCTTCTTCCTATACTCTCCAAGGTCATGGAATCCATAGTTGCCGATGCACTGGTGTGCTATCTGGAAAACTGCAACCTCATCACTCCTGAACAGCACGGTTTCCGTCGACAGCGGTCATGTACAACTAATTTACTAATTGCACGCAGTAGTTGGACCGAGGCAGCCGACGCTGGAGAAGGTGTTGATGTGATCTACCTGGATTTTTCCAAGGCTTTCGATCGTCTCGACCATCGGATACTACTATCCAAGCTGCAGCATTCGGGATCACGACCCTCTTTTAAGCTGGATCGCCAACTTTCTATTTCAAAGGCAATTAGTGGTCAGAGTTCGGAGATCTTTATCGGACCCCATACAAGTCCAGTGTGGTGTGCCGCAAGGCTCGGTTCTAGGTCCAAGTTTGTTTTTGGTGTTCATTAATGACCTTGCACAGGGAATCGCTTCAAACTTCCTAATGTTTGCCGACGATATCAAGATCTGGCGCAGGATCCAGGCGAACGCCGACCAACATGTGCTCCAAAGTGACTTAGATACAGTGTATCAATGGTCGATCCAAAACTCTTTGCATTTCAACGTCAGTAAATGCAAGGCTCTTTCCGTCCGACATCAGAGCAGCTACTCATACCGACTCGGAACGGATGTACTGCAACAATCAACTCTCGAACGTGAATTGGGTGTCCTGGTTTAAGATGACTTGGGTTGCTCCAGGCAATCCGAAAAGGCCTCGAAGACCGGGAACCAACACGTTGGGCTGTTGAGGCGGGCGTATGGACAAATAAACAGCTCCATATTTCGACAAATGCTCAGTGCGTATGTTCGCCCCCATGTCGAATATGCAATTCAAGGCTGGCATCTATGGCTGAAACACGACCTTAATGCACTGGAGCAGCCACAACGCCGGGCATCTAAGAACGTAATTGGAATGCGCAATCTTTCCTACCAGGAGAGGCTGCGACGACTAGGATTGTTCAGTGGCAGCTATCGCAGGCTACGAGGCGATCTGATTATGACATACTTGATTCTGCGAGACCCACATCATGTGTGCCGACCTTTACTGCAACTCAGCAGCAATACAAACCTGAGGGGCCACTCATTAAAACTCGCAGAACAATACAGTCGTCTGGAGGGCCGAAGAAATTTCTTTTCCATCCGTGTCTGTCACCCGTGGAATGCTCTCCCAGAATCGGTCGTCTCTGCGCCGACACTAACAATATTTAAAAGACGGTTGGACGATGCACTCATCCACTTACACTTTGTTACTTAACACTACCTCTCCATCCTACACCTGGAGTTTACCCTGGAATTATTTGTTGTTAACTGTGGGTGTTGTGAATCTAAGTGGATCGCACGGCTGCAGCGAAGCAAACGATAAGTCCTTATTTTCGTATTCAAAGTATTAACTATTTTACTATCCTTTTCATCATAATTGTTATGTTGATATCCCCACCAACTATCCAACTGGGCTTGTAAAGCAACGCTTCTTAACCCGTATAAATTCATTGTTCATTGTTCATCGATCATAATGTAGTAACTCGACGCGGTAATGAAGCACAGTCCTTACTGACGCGACGACAGTCAAATAAGCTACTTACACAAGTGAACAGGTATGATACGTGTTTCCTTTTCACGACGCACTACACTGTCCGGAGTCCGCTGGGGACAAATCAATACGCCTACTCAGTCCGCGATGCTTTGTACTTGTCGCACGTTCATCCCACATCTCCGCTTCCGTTCATCGCACTTTGGCCCGCTAGGATTTGTTCAATACCTCGCCATTTGCTTAATCATGGCTGCATCACTCGTCTTGGGGTCAGTCATGGAGGCTCCAATACCGACGTATTCGTCTGTTTTATTACGCTTACAATGAATGCCTTCGTTGCTCTTCTCGGTTCAGGCTGGTACCGGTCGCTGATCGTGACCCGGTCTCAGCTCGTTCCATTAGGGCCCGATTGCTCTGTCTGATCTTACTGGTTGCACTTGTTACTGATTCCACTCGCTTTCGGTTTCGTGGTCTTCCTATACCCCGGGCAATCATTGAGTTCCGTCTTCCTACAACAGGCAAAAAGGAATATACCAGTAAAAAGCCCAGTGGTCTGCTCAATGCCACATCAATCTGAAAATCAAAATCGATATCCTCTGGGCACAACACCAAAGCACCTCTCAGTAACTCGGCAGGAATCCGCAACGTGCAGCGTTATGCTCAGCTAGTTCGCATACGTAATGTACCGTATCACGCAGAGGGAATTTGGTGAACACATGGTCTTGCCTGATAAGATGATCGCATCGAGGTCACGGATGCAATTAGCCAATAGTTGTAGGCCACACGGAACCACTGCTTGGCACGTTATCATGGAACATGCGTAAAACCAATCGAATGACACGAATTACAACAGCTTATAACAATCGACTTAATTATTTTGTGTGTGTAAGAAATGCATTATTCATTCAAAACTTTCTGAACTAAGCTCATTGCCTTTTATGCGAAGGTTTGCAACGTGGGTAGCACCATCCTTTGGAGAGATACTGCATCAAGTGAACCGCTGCACGTATAGCGGTTAGGTTTTGAATAGAAAGCTCAAATCGTGGGCTTTACTTCTTGCTCCACATTTTGGACGCATGACGCTGCACCCCAAATATGGCTGCAACATTAATGTCCGGTCCGCGAAATGCTACTATGTATGACATTCGCGTCGCACCTGTGGCTCCTTTGCCATTTTATCCCAGTTGGAATGACTGATCAACGTATGACGTTACTGATCCAAGTGTAGTGTAGGGCGGGTTATGGAACAGGTCGACGAACCCTGTGTTCACCCTGTGTATATATAT
>CALYDF020008146.1:0-11904 GCA_944474145.2 Dicrocoelium dendriticum | reverse complement strand
CAGAAAAGCTCCAGGTGACTGGAGAATCGGAATGTTTGAGGCAGTGAAGGTAATCACGCCAGAATTGTCAGTCTCCAGTTGTGGAACAGTGGATCCATTGTGAGTACGAGGCGAGCTAAACCCATTTGTTTAGACCCCGTGGTGGTAGCTTCTCCAGAATGGCGGAAAGAGCTCCATTTGGAACGATGTGTGGGTTCTTCACCTCCCGGAGAAAAGAACAAGCATGTAAACCAGCTGGCTATTGAAAGTGGGTCGACTATTCCCAGTGGATAAACCTTCTTGTTTTGGCGGATGTATCTGTGGAAATCTCGGGAGAAAACGGGCAACGGACAAGAGGCAGCCAAACAGAAAGACAGCAACGAAGCAAGAAGCACAAACACAGACTGGTGGCGCGCAACGGTGCCTATGATACATTAAAATTTATGTAATTTTGTTTAGTATACATGATTTGGAAGCGCGTTCTTTACATCACGTCGCTGGTGTGCCTCAGACTACAACTACTAGGTAGAAAGAATGGTATAACAAAGCGTGTTGACAACGTTAAGCGATTAATATGATTGTTGGAGAGTAACAGGTAAACCGATTATGATGACAGCAGACCGAATGCGAGCGGCATCTTATGTGAAACTAAGGACAACATGGTTGAGACCGAATGCGGGAGCAACATAGGTAAAGCAACGTTCCAAGAAGAAAAGGAAATTTAAGGAATCAGCTATGAGCGGAAGAATGCGGACGGCAGTGCGAAGAGTAACTCATGAGAGCAATTAAGAGACGATAGTCAGGATGAAAAAGGTTTACTACTAAAGTGTGGTGAGCCAGGGACGCTCTCGTGCGAAGTATGAAACGTTCAGTGCTGAAATAGCATCGGTAATATCCCGGTAATCTGAGAGCACTCTGAGAGCCGGAGACCGAACAGACGAGACTCGAGAAGTCGACACATCCAGAGGCCTCATAGTAGTCCCAGAGAGTTTCACTGATCAGATAATGACAAAGAAGGGCATGGCACTAAGCGTCGGTCATCCGATTGAAGATTTGAGGGTACAGGTTACTGATGGAAGTGCCTATATTAATCAAGGGTAAACAAGTCTAGCGGGCTGTCAATATAAGCCAGACATAGTTGTGAGTCTAGAGAGATTAGATCGGTATATCTTGCTAGTCTGGAAAAGGTCAAAGGAGCATACCGGTCAGATAAGACTAGGTTATTACAAGCCACTAAGAGTTGGCAGTCCGATTAGAGAAGAAATGATAGTACAGGGGCCATAAGGATAGAGAGAGGTTTACTAATAAGGTGTGGAAAAGTCCACGGGGCTCGAGAGGTAATGGGGACGGAGCGTTCAGTCTCCCGAGCATAGCAGGCAGCGTCGCAGAAGTAGGAGCAAAGAAGACCGAGCTGCCGAGGTTGGACTTGGTCGGCGCATTGTGATTGAGTCCCATGGTTCATTTGGGAAGGTAAGTGGAGTCAGTAGGATTGGACTGGTCAGAGATAGAAGTGGTTATATCAACATAGGGCGAACAAGTTCAGCAGGATATCAAGGTGAGGGAGAAAGTGCTTTGGATCGACGGAGCCTAGACCGCTAACATCCCGGTAGCCTGGTAGCAGTCCCATAGAATTTGGCTGATCAGCTGAGGCTGAGCTACGGATGACAGAGACTCAATCTTCCAACAGAAGAATGATTGGATACGAACGGCGCTCAATCATCTGAACGATGGCTAGTTATGTCACAGGAGTCTGAGAGGAGTTGGAAAGCAGGAGACCAAACAGACGAGACAGGATTAGTCGGCGAAACGACATTGAGTCCAACAGCTAATTTTAGGAGGGCAAATGGAGTGGGTCGAGAGGTGGAGGTGACTATATAAATAGAGGGTGAACAAGTCTAGCAGGCTGTCAACGTAAGTGCGATATAGCTTGAGTCTACAGAGTCTAGACCGTTTAAATGTTGCTGGTCTGGAAAGGGTCAAAGAAGCAGACCGGTCAGATGAGACTAGGTTATTACAGGGCACTGAGAGTTGGCAGTCCGATTAGAGAAGGTTTGAAAGTAGAGAACGTCATAGGGAGACGGTCCGGATAGGGAGAGGTTTACTTATAAGGTGTGGAAAAGTCCATGGGGCTCGAGAGTTAATGGGGACAGAGCGTTCGCACTTCTCATTCAATGCCGGTAACGTCACAGCAGTCTGAATGAATTCGGAGAGCAGGGGACCGATCAGACGAGACTGGATTAGTCGGCACACTTAGAGTAAGTAGTACAGTTGAGGCGGGAAGGTAAATAAAGTGTCAGCGGAGACGGATAGGTTTGGGATGCAAGAGGCTACATGAATATAAGGTATGCAAGTCAGGCAGGCTCGCAAAGTGAGAGAAGTTGTGTGATGGTGATACAGAGACTAAAACTACATTTCGCTAGTTAGGAAGCAGTCAAAGAGGATAATAGGGCAGGGCTCTGAGAGCTCGCTATGCGGATGAAGAAGAAATAAAGACAGGCCGCGATAAGGAGAGGACAGAGTTAAGAGTTTACGTTTACGGATATGAAATGCGACAGTTAACGAGGCTCTAGAGGTAATGGTGACAGAGCATTCAGCCTTCCGAGCATAGCAGGCAGCGTCGCAGAAGTAGGAGAGAAGAGGACCGATCTGCCAAGGTTGGACTTGGTCGGCGCATTGTGATTGAGTCCTATGGTTCATTTGGGAAGGTAAGTGGAGTCAGTAGGAGCGGACTGGTCAAAGATAAAAGTGGTTATATCAACATAGGGCGAACAAGTTCAGCAGGATATCAAGGTGAGGGAGAAAGTGCTTTGGATCGACGAAGCCTAGACCGCTAACATCCCGGTAGCCTGGTAGCAGTCCCATAGAATTTGGCTGATCAGCTGAGGCTGAGCTACGGATGACAGAGACTCAATCTTCCAACAGAAGAATGATTGGATACGAACGGCGCTCAATCATCTGAACGATGGCTAGTTATGTCACAGGAGTCTGAGAGGAGTTGGAAAGCAGGAGACCAAACAGACGAGACAGGATTAGTCGGCGAAACGACATTGAGTCCAACAGCTAATTTTAGGAGGGCAAATGGAATGGGTCGAGAGGTGGAGGTGACTATATAAATAGAGGGTGAACAAGTCTAGCAGGCTGTCAACGTAAGTGCGATAAAGCTTGAGTCTACAGAGTCTAGACCGTTTAAATGTTGCTGGTCTGGAAAGGGTCAAAGAAGCAGACCGGTCAGATGAGACTAGGTTATTACAGGGCACTGAGAGTTGGCAGTCCGATTAGAGAAGGTTTGAAAGTAGAGAACGTCATAAGGAGACGGTCCGGATAGGGAGAGGTTTACTTATAAGGTGTGGAAAAGTCCATGGGGCTCGAGAGGGAATGGGGACAGAGCGTTCGCACTTCTCATTCAATGCCGGTAACGTCACAGCAGTCTGAATGAATTCGGAGAGCAGGGGACCGATCAGACGAGACTGGATTAGTCGGCACACTTAGAGTAAGTAGTACAGTTGAGGTGGGAAGGTAAATAAAGAGTCAGCGGAGACGGATAGGTTTGGGATGCAAGAGGCTAAATGAATATAAGGTATGCAAGTCAGGCAGGCTCGCAAAGTGAGAGAAGTTGTGTGATGGTGATACAGAGACTAAAACTACATTTCGCTAATTAGGAAGCAGTCAAAGAGGATAATAGGGCAGGGCTCTGAGAGCTCGCTATGCGGATGAAGAAGAAATAAAGACAGGCCGCGATAAGGAGAGGACAGAGTTAAGAGTTTACGTTTACGGATATGAAATGCGACAGTTAACGAGGCTCTAGAGGTAATGGTGACAGAGCATTCAGGCTTCCGAGCATAGCAGGCAGCGTCGCAGAAGTAGGAGAGAAGAGGACCGATCTGCCAAGGTTGGACTTGGTCGGCGCATTGTGATTGAGTCCTATGGTTCATTTGGGAAGGTAAGTGGAGTCAGTAGGAGCGGACTGGTCAAAGATAAAAGTGGTTATATCAACATAGGGCGAACAAGTTCAGCAGGATATCAAGGTGAGGGAGAAAGTGCTTTGGATCGACGAAGCCTAGACCGCTAACATCCCGGTAGCCTGGTAGCAGTCCCATGGAATTTGGCTGATCAGCTGAGGCTGAGCTACGGATGACAGAGACTCAATCTTCCAACAGAAGAATGATTGGATACGAACGGCGCTCAATCATCTGAACGATGGCTAGTAGTGTCACAGGAGTCTGAGAGGAGTTGGAAAGCAGGAGACCAAACAGACGAGACAGGATTAGTCGGCGAAACGACATTGAGTCCAACAGCTAATTTTAGGAGGGCAAATGGAATGGGTCGAGAGGTGGAGGTGACTATATAAATAGAGGGTGAACAAGTCTAGCAGGCTGTCAACGTAAGTGCGATAAAGCTTGAGTCTACAGAGTCTAGACCGTTTAAATGTTGCTGGTCTGGAAAGGGTCAAAGAAGCAGACCGGTCAGATGAGACTAGGTTATTACAGGGCACTGAGAGTTGGCAGTCCGATTAGAGAAGGTTTGAAAGTAGAGAACGTCATAAGGAGACGGTCCGGATAGGGAGAGGTTTACTTATAAGGTGTGGAAAAGTCCATGGGGCTCGAGAGTTAATGGGGACAGAGCGTTCGCACTTCTCATTCAATGCCGGTAACGTCACAGCAGTCTGAATGAATTCGGAGAGCAGGGGACCGATCAGACGAGACTGGATTAGTCGGCACACTTAGAGTAAGTAGTACAGTTGAGGTGGGAAGGTAAATAAAGAGTCAGCGGAGACGGATAGGTTTGGGATGCAAGAGGCTAAATGAATATAAGGTATGCAAGTCAGGCAGGCTCGCAAAGTGAGAGAAGTTGTGTGATGGTGATACAGAGACTAAAACTACATTTCGCTAGTTAGGAAGCAGTCAAAGAGGATAATAGGGCAGGGCTCTGAGAGCTCGCTATGCGGATGAAGAAGAAATAAAGACAGGCCGCGATAAGGAGAGGACAGAGTTAAGAGTTTACGTTTACGGATATGAAATGCGACAGTTAACGAGGCTCTAGAGGTAATGGTGACAGAGCATTCAGGCTTCCGAGCATAGCAGGCAGCGTCGCAGAAGTAGGAGAGAAGAGGACCGATCTGCCAAGGTTGGACTTGGTCGGCGCATTGTGATTGAGTCCTATGGTTCATTTGGGAAGGTAAGTGGAGTCAGTAGGAGCGGACTGGTCAAAGATAAAAGTGGTTATATCAACATAGGGCGAACAAGTTCAGCAGGATATCAAGGTGAGGGAGAAAGTGCTTTGGATCGACGAAGCCTAGACCGCTAACATCCCGGTAGCCTGGTAGCAGTCCCATAGAATTTGGCTGATCAGCTGAGGCTGAGCTACGGATGACAGAGACTCAATCTTCCAACAGAAGAATGATTGGATACGAACGGCGCTCAATCATCTGAACGATGGCTAGTAGTGTCACAGGAGTCTGAGAGGAGTTGGAAAGCAGGAGACCAAACAGACGAGACAGGATTAGTCGGCGAAACGACATTGAGTCCAACAGCTAATTTTAGGAGGGCAAATGGAATGGGTCGAGAGGTGGAGGTGACTATATAAATAGAGGGTGAACAAGTCTAGCAGGCTGTCAACGTAAGTGCGATAAAGCTTGAGTCTACAGAGTCTAGACCGTTTAAATGTTGCTGGTCTGGAAAGGGTCAAAGAAGCAGACCGGTCAGATGAGACTAGGTTATTACAGGGCACTGAGAGTTGGCAGTCCGATTAGAGAATGTTTGAAAGTAGAGAACGTCATAAGGAGACGGTCCGGATAGGGAGAGTTTTACTTATAAGGTGTGGAAAAGTCCATGGGGCTCGAGAGGGAATGGGGACAGAGCGTTCGCACTTCTCATCCAATGCCGGTAACGTCACAGCAGTCTGAATGAATTCGGAGAGCAGGGGACCGATCAGACGAGACTGGTTAAGTCGGCAAATTGAGAGTAAGTCGAACAGTTAAGGAAGGAAGATGAATAAAGTGTCAGCAGAGACGGATAGGTTTGGGATGCAGGAGGCTACATGAGTATAAGGTATGCAAGTCAGGTAGGAGTCTGAGAGAAGTTGGAAAGCAGGAGACCGACCAGACGAGACAGGATTAGTCGGCGAAGCGAGATTGAGTCCAACAGCTTATTTTAGAAGACAAATAGGGAGGGGCAGCAGAAATGGACAGGAATAAACTGCATAAATGTAAGCGATTCCAGCAGACTGTCAAGGTGTATTAGGCTTAACATTGACTGCAGGTCCCAGACCATTTGCAACTCTGTAGTCATGGATGCAGTCAGACTGGTCAAATGAGACTAGGTCATGCAGGGCACAGAGTTGCCATCCGATTGTAAGAGAATGAAAGGAAAGAGCGCGATAAGGAGCGGACAGTTTGGGAAGGAAGGGAGCTTTATTAGTGCTGATTGAAGAATTTGTGTCTATATGTGATCGGGGCCGTTCTCCCAGAGCTCGTCCTCGGGGATGCAGATGCCCAGGATCTCGGCTACCTTGGGGACGTTTAATAGTCTATATATGGCCGTGGAGAATTGCGTGATACTATCAGATGCTCTGACGGCTTCCGGTAGCTTATTCCAGACATGCGCATATCTATAGAGGAAGAAGTTAGAACGTATGGAGCAACGTGTTTTGGGTAGGGAAAATGAGTGTGCCTTATGGCGTAGAGGATAACGTGTATCGCCAGGCGGCTGAAAAAAACTAGCGGCACTTGAGTGCGATATTTTGATTAGCTTATATAGGAAAACAAGGTTGGTTTTGAGACGTCGCAGCCAAAGCGGTTCCAGACCAAGCTGCTTGCAGCGGCCTTGATAGTTGAGCGCAGACGCTCCTAATAGACGTTTAGTGAACGAACGCTGGACTTTCTCAATAACCATCCTGTCACTTTTACGTGAGTTAGTAACAACCATTGAGCAGTACTCTACTATAGGCCTGGCACACAACTTATAGAGCATGAGTCGAGACTCTAACAAGCACATTGACTTCAGTATATAACCAATGATAGACCTGGCTTTGGCAGAGCTATAGCTCGCTTGTTCCGCAAAATTCAATGAACAGGAATAGTGTACACCGAGATCGCGCACAGTGAAGCTGTTATCTAGTGGTGTACCGTTAAGCGTTAATAGTTTGGGGGGTATACAGCATCGGTAGGAAAGGACGTTGCATTTCGTTGGTGAAAACTCTAGTTTCCATAGATCGCACCATGTTTCAAGAGCACTGAGATCGCTTTGAATGCTAGAGAGACTATTACGTAGGCAGCTAGGGTCAAATGAGAAAATAACTTTTATGTCATCGGCAAAAAGGTACGGCGTGCCGTGTTTGAAGACCTGGAATACATCATTAATGTACAACAAAAACAGCAGAGGACCCAGGACGCTGCCTTGGAATACTCCGCTGGTTACGGATGCCTTTTTGGATGAGATGTCGCCCAGTTGCACTGACTGCGTTCGGTTGGAAAGGTAGGAAGAAAACCATGAAAGGAGATGGCTGGAGACACCGTATGCTGCTAGTTTAGTCATTAAACCATTGTGTGGGACCCGATCAAACGCTTTTTTCATGTCCAGGAAGATAATAACCAGTGAATGACCTAGGTCGATGGAGTGTGTCACGTGGTTTAAGAATTCAAACTGGCAGGTTTGACAGGATTTAGTCGGCAAGAACCCGTGTTGGGACCTATTGATAAGGTTGCGTGGCAACAGAAAGCAAAGCATCGCGTCCTTTATTATTCTTTCCATGAGTCGAGACGCAATAGCTGTGTGACTGATGGGACGATAATTGTCAATATTTAGGCGACAGCCTCGTTTGTGTCGTGGTATGACGGTTGCGTGCTTCCAGCTGGACGGGTAGTGACCACTCTTCATTGAGAGGGTGAAGACATTGAGGAGAAGGACTGGAATGTCCGGACCTCCGAGTTTTAAAATGGAAGAAGGCATACCGTCAGGACCTGGGTAGTGTGACAGTTTCAACGAGCAAAGCGCTCGCTTGATAGTGCATAAGTCAAAGTCAATAGTATGAATTAGATCTTCAGTGAACTTGGGAATCGTATTTGGCAGTGCCAAGTCATTGCTAGTGAAGGAGTTACAGAAATGTGTGTTAATGAACTCGCAGAGATCAGCCGCACCAGTGATTATACTTTTATCAGGAAGCACTAAGGTAGTAATCGGGATATCTTTTCGGCCACCCCGCTGCTTCAGTAGTCGAGTGAGAGACTTTGCTTTGTTTTCAGTACAAAGCGCTGCATGCTCTACTAATGTACGGGCAGTACTTTGTGAATTTCTCCAGTCGACTAACAATTCGTTCATACGGATGATTAGGTGAAAGCTTTTGGTCTTGAAGTAGCGGGAGCGCATTTTCTTGAGCCTGCTGGTCAGTTTGCGTGTGGAAGTATCATCAAGATCTTGACGCTTTTTGATTTTCTTCTGTTTTGGAGTAAGGACATCTAAGCAGTTAGTGAAATTGTTGTAAAGCACGTTGGTCGCAGTATCTATGTTGTCGGAGAGGAAGAAGTCGTCCCAGGGGGATGATCGGAGGAGGGAGGAGAAGATGTCCCAGTTAATGCGCTGGAGGGGCCGAAATATCTCATATTTCGTGACTGCATGTTGACGGGATTTAGGGAGCGCGAAGGACAGCTTCACCACCTTGTGATCGCTGCCCGGTATGTTGTCTAACACGCTGGCGCACGCGTGCGAGATGCCGTTAGTGAATATGAGGTCTAGTGTGTTCGATTGTCTAGTCGGTGCAATCACATGCTGTGTCCATTCATGAGTGGAAATAGTGTCAACAAGGGCCCTATACTTAGGTGGGGCCGACTGTCCGAGCCACGAAACATGAGGCATATTGAAGTCTCCGGCAATGATCTTAAAGCGTGAAGGGAGAAATGAGACTTCCTGAAAGAGTCTGTCCAATTTGTTAACGCTAGCACAAGAGGAGTGCGGTGGATTATATAAACAGCCTATCAAGAGGTCCGGATGACCTCCAACGGTTTGAATCCAGACTGAATCTTCAGAGTTGCCAAGAGATATAGTGTGGAAAGAAGATGCGTAAAACTCCTTCTTGACGTATATGAGGCATCCGCCACCACGTTTACTGGCACGTCCATTACAGAAAGTGGTGTACCCTGGAATGTGGAGCGGTGCGTCAGAAGCGTCGGCCGAGAGCCATGTTTCTGTTATCAACACCACATGCGGGCTTGACAGAAGGATGAAGGGGCCTAGAAGGTGCATTTTATTTTTAATTGATCGTACATTGAGGAGGAGGAGAGTGTACGAGTCGTCTTCGTATCGTCCCGTCATTGGGTCGTCAGATTCTGTAGTAAGGTCGTAACAAGACAGTGGTGGAGGCGTTTCCGATGCACTGTAATCTACAGTTCCCGGGTTGCATACATCAGGCGATGTGGCGGCAAGTACTGGTGCAACTGGTATGGGGAAAACTCTTACAGGTGTAGGAGTCAGCAGATGTCGGCGAGGGAGGGTGTGTGTGCTTGAAGAATGTGACTTAGCGGGCCGTGTCCCGGTAAGTTTCATAAGAGGGGGGTTGTGACAGGCTGGAAAGATTTGGGCAGCTCTATCTGCATTGGCAAAAATTGACATGGTGCCCAGGATGTGGGGTAACAAAGGCGCGGAATGGTGTGGATATGGGGACAGACACTTAGATGTGTTCAAGACAGAAGCTGGAGCCGGAGTGAAAGTGGGGTGTGAATAGACAGCATCAGGGCGAAAAGAAGATGGGTAGGTGATAGTTACTTGGCTAGCAACCTGATGAAGAAATGGGTAGTGTGGGAATTGGTAAGTGGCAAGGCATTCTGTCTGTATTGGCACGACGTTGGCTTGTTCAGGAGAACGTTCGTAGGTGGAATGTTTGATGGTTACCAACTGTGGGTCGGTAGAAGGCAGCCATGAAGTTGTGACTGGCTGTAGACTGCTGTTTGCAGAAGGTGCAAAAGTTGTGCCAGATGGAACTGTATTGGTTGGTATGTATAAGGCGGGCCGTGTCCCGCATTGCCCCATAAAAAAGGGGTAGAATTCTTGGGGGCTAAGGTAAACTGCCTTGGATGAGGTGCGTATTTGGCCTGGTTTGTACGGTCATCTTGCGTAGACGTCAGTGGCGCAGGTGGGTAACTCGCCTTATTAAGTAAACCCTTCGGCTGCGTCCGACTACGCCTCGTCCGTGACATATGAAGCTCATGTGATTGCGAGTGAGCGGTGTTGCGACTAGAAATGACTTGTTTAGCAAGTTGCTTCGCCGGCGCGGATGGTGTATGTAGAACTGTATGGAGATATGGTGAAGTGGCGCTGCTTACACTGGTACGGTTGCGGCCGCGATCGAGCCCTGTGATGTGTGGTTTTTCAAGTAGATAAGGCTTGTGAGGTGAGAAGATGCGTTGAGGCATTACCACACTCGTAACTGAAGGTGACTTTTGCGGCGATTTGGGCTCCTGTTCATGTGCACTCTGATTATTGGATTTGACGGTGTGATGGTACCACATTGGCTTTGATAGCCGTGCTTTGTGGCTATCTCTGTTGGTAGGTTGGCGTGAGTTTTTCAAGATTCTCTGAGTTGGGAGCCAAGTAAAACTCTTGGATCCGTTGTTGTCATGGTCCAGCAGAACGGAAGAATCGGGCTTTTCAAGTAGATAAGGTTTTCGGTGTGGGATGCCTTGGGGCGTTACTACATTCATAAATGGAGATGATGGCTGTGGGTATCTGCGCTTCAATGCTTCTGCGTTGTGAATATTGGAATAGGCGTTGTTTCTGTGCCACGCAGGGGTTGAAAGCCATGCTTTAGAGCGTTTCCTGTTGTTGGCTTGACGTGAGTTGTTCGAGGCTTTTGGGGTTTCGGGCCGATTGCGACTATTAAGCTGATTGTTGTCAATAGGCAAGTAAACAACAGAATCAGGCTTATAAGTCTGGCCTACAAGGCCAATAGTAGACTCGACACTCATGTCCGAATCGCTATCTGACATAGCACTTGCAGTATCAGCGGCAATAGCAGAGAGTGAGGGTGAAAACGACCTGTTCAATGCAGGCTGAAAGAAGCTTCCTGTTATGATGGGTTTCGCGGTGGGAGTGTGTTTCTGCTTAGGGTCAGTGACAGCAGGCAGTGGAGTATCCAAGTTAGATACCCAGTTAAGAATGCAATTAGATGGTTGACCAGGTGCGGCATGAGTGTCATGCATGTCTGAGTAGCCATAAGTCCCATCGCTAGAAGAATCGATGGTTATAGCAGCCAATGCAGACGAAGATCCTGCATTGACTTCAGTCCAAGGCAAGTTTCGCACCGTTGCAGATTTCGCATCCGAAGTGAGACTTTGGTTTGGAGACAAGTCGAGGTCTATCACTGGCACGATGGTCGGTTTAGCCGAAGAATTTGCAGATGGGTCAATAATAGCATTGCGCTTGCCCTCTGGCTTGGTTGACGACATTAAGGATCTTTGAAGTGGGGTTTTGTCAGGTTTAATGATAATCGGCCCAAGGTTTGCCACCATAGACACAATCAGCCTACGGCCTATAAATGTTTCAGCAAGTTGTGGAGTAGGGAAAGTCAAAACTATGGGGCAAGTGCGAGTTTTACCAGACTTGCGTAGCCGTTTGCATGCACAGCAATCTGGTGGTGTGTTGCATGCACTTAAAAGAGAACGTTTCACTTTTTCAAGTGACAAGCGATCAGGTACATTGAATATGACGGCATTCTGGGAACGACGTACACGTTCCGTTACTTCGTCGCTAAGTACTGCTAATAACTCGCCAGCGGCGTTCAGTTCATTTGGGTTATCAGTTTTCATTAATCCCGACAGCACCGACAGTGGTTTGAGGTTCTCCAAAGTTGCAGTCATCGTAAGCAGCTCATTTTTAAGCATGCTAAGCTCATTTTCTAATTGGTGAATTTTGACTTGAGCTGCGCTAAGTGGGTCAT
>CALYDF020008145.1:0-11892 GCA_944474145.2 Dicrocoelium dendriticum | reverse complement strand
GGTTTAGGCAGGGAAGTGAGACAGCCCTAAACTTGCGCTAGTTAAACAATTCAAATAGTCGCCAATTTCCAGTTATCACAGCAGTAGAAAAAGCGGGTATATACGTTGCGCTGCGCTGTATACAAAAGCAAACTAGCAACCCCAGGACAGCAGCTGAACCACAAGTGCCTATGCGTTTGTAGTTCTAGAAATGACAACCAGAAAGTCCGTACGTGCTTCTGTAAACTCAGACGTATTGCCTGTGAAACACCTAAGAAAACTAGCACTTATCACATAAAATAGGGACCGCAGCGTTAGCAAAATACGGACTTGTACCACCGATGGTATTCAATTCACTGCATGCAGTTGTAAACATAAGCATTTTTATCCTCTACGATAAATGGACTATATTCGTTTAGATGCAACTGTTGCAATGGATAACTAAATATTGCAGAACAGAATAGATTAACAAGTCTTACCAACAGCCAAAACGCATTTTATATGATATACAACGGGAAACGGGAAAGTCAATAGAAAGGAAATGCTGTCATAAGATGGCACTATGTGATAAACAAAGTTGATGGCTTAGGCCTGTTGTGTCAACGATTAATCCACGATGTGGACCATGTCTTATGAATAATTATTTAACAATCAACATGCCATCGCCGTTTGCAACGAATAACGCCCCATGACTGTTGGTGGAAAACCAATATTCCCATAGCAAATCTAGTAAATACTTAGTCGACAAACCTTTCCAGCTACATACCCTACTTTCACTTGGTGAAGGTCCATTTGAATTCAAACGTGGACACGATTTTTGCATTAGCCATTACACCATCGCAACGTTGCTGCCTGACTGATTGCTCACATGTGTGTCAACGACAGCTGGTCTTGAGAATAGTCTGTGCTTTTCGCAAACACCATTCGTTGTTCGGCAGTTCTCATGCTTCGGACTCCTTAAGCTTAAGACTAGAGTCTCTTTAGAACTCACAACGGTATTCACTTATTTATTTGTACATTTCCTGGTCATTTCAAGCGCCTGACCCTACTAGACTGATTGAATCTTAGCACTGCTCTTTTATAGTGTTGTTAAATGTGTCATTTATTTGTACATTAGGATATTGTGCTGTGAAATGAACATAGTCATCTTATACCTCATCCCGGAAGAAACACATTGGTGAATGTTTTTGCATGAGTTGTACACAATGAATAGTTTAGCATTCGGGAAGCAACAATAAATTGAGTCAAAGATGGCGAACCTGAATCATCATTCCTTAGATTGCTACACTCACATTTATTTGCACATCCGCTGCTTTAATGATTCAATTCGCCACACCTCAATTGTGGTGCTAACATCAAACAATCGTGAAGTTTGACTATTACCACCATTAAGGTGACTAATAGCCCTTTAAAAATTCGCTTTATCACTTCCTTTCGGTTGGGTGGTTTAATAAGTTCACATTTTCTAGCAACTCATGGTAATTTTTATTCGCTTGTTGCTGCTTGCGCTCTCATACGCAACCACAGTTTCTTTATCAAACTTAAAACCCAATCTTCCCCAGCCGGATATGCTCAGCATTTGTCGAAACCGATATAACACGACGTGTCCGCTTTCGCTATCTTGTCACCAGATAATCGTAATTTAAGAGTGCTTAAACAAACTACATCTATTACCGAATCATTCCGTTTGAACCTATACGGAGGAGCTATCGGGATCTAGAAATACTACC
The DNA here is from genome assembly GCA_944474145.2 of Dicrocoelium dendriticum. Lineage (NCBI taxonomy): Eukaryota > Metazoa > Platyhelminthes > Trematoda > Plagiorchiida > Dicrocoeliidae > Dicrocoelium > Dicrocoelium dendriticum. The sequence goes on along the minus strand of CALYDF020008145.1, from coordinate 10,183 downwards.
TATGCCAAATGTTACCTTGGTAAAAAGCTCAAAAAGGAAAAGTTGGTACAATGGTTTGCAATTAATCCCTAAGCTGTCAAACAGGTTCCCAATGAACAGACCAACCGAGAATATGTCCAAGTTAAAACTATGTCCCGAATGGGATTGCATGTCTCTATCAAAACACGTGGTAAGTGCTCCGACACTCCACACTGAGCACATACCTATTCAATATTGGGATCGCAAAACATTCCATGTTGATCTGAATACCTACAGGCACTGAAGTCTATACCCCAGCACTTGACGAATTAAAATGACGTAGTATGTAAATGAACAGTTGTTTGTGGTGCATATAACTTGGATACCAATGGCATCTAATCCACAGAACAATCCCAATAGTATTAATATGGCGAACTTTGCCTTGTTGCACCAAGGTCGGATGATGTTTTAAACCCCGGCGCAGTAGTAAAAGGTGCTATCCCCCCGGGTATCCCGAAATCTTTCAAGTTGGTACGGGAAAATAAGGATGAAAAAACAAAAAGGTTTGAGCAGTAGCAATCAGGCTCCATCCATCCAGATCGATGCAGCAGATACGACGCCACTCATTATCCTCTGCAACGGCCGGAGCATCAACAAATGGGTTGAAGAAGGGTTTATTGGATTACGTGGGCAGAACACTGTCAGGTTGCCCAGGCCTAGACAGCAGAACGATTGGGGTTCTCAACCAAAGTCTTTGGTCTAAAAACCTGACCTCAAAGTAGGGTTTTGGAAGTGGAATAGATGGGGTCCGTTTACGAAGTAAGGAGCCCTACTTATTTCAACCACTAAACTAGAGGACCAGGAGACTGAACTTGTCAGGCATCTAACTATTGACCAGTCTGGTATGAGTGGCTCTGAAGGCGCTAAAACATTCACTAGCATAGCCCAATTCATCGCTGAGACAAGCAAATCATCGCACTCGGTTGAGGTCCAGTCTCGTCGCGATGGATGGCAGAAGTATCAACAAGTAATCGACCAATAAAATGTACTTTGTTAGAATTTATTCAGATGAACGCTGACAGATACAGAAAGAGCAGTCATTGTGCGAGGCCTGCAAGTCAATTACAAAAATGCCATTCCCAATGATTTCCTTGTAGCACTTGAATAAACGCTGAACAAATCTAACATCGCAGCTGAGGCCCAACTTACACTTAGGCACAACATAGTCCCAGTGCTGAGTCACAAAGTGAAAACCAACCTATTGCGCGTTAGCGAGTAAAAGGCGCTGACAAACATGCCGATAAGGGATGTCTTAATGTCATAATGGAAAAAGCGGACTACTTAAAGAAAGCACAAGAACTGCTTGGAAATGTGATCACCTACCAGCCGATAAGTGAAGATCCTACAAAAGATCTAAAGTAAGATAAAACACATTCTTCAGTCTTGAACAAACAGGACAGAACATGAAGTTAGAACGCAGCAAGTTGAAAACCGAGGATTCGATACTACCACAGTTCTACGGCCGACCCAAAGTACACGAAATCGGGGAATCGTTTCGTCCAATCGTGGCTAAATTACAACCGGGCTAAAGTACAATCGTTCTAAAGAAATTGGAAACGGCTGAAACACTTAACCGCAGACTCATCAAATCTAATCCAATCGGCGGAACAATTCCTTGGAAAACTTAGGGGAATAACAATAGAAAGATACAAGATAATGATCTCCTCCGATTTTATAGCTGTGTTCACGTCAAGTGGCCCCAAGCTGACAAGGCAAGCAATGAGGACCCTGCTGGAACAACAGGGTGCGGTAAATGCAAGCAACAGCATTGGAGTCACGCACATGATGGAGTTGCCTGATTTTTGTCTCACCACACACACACACACACCAGACTTACAAACAGATAATCGGCGGACCAATGTGATCGCCAAAATCTGGAGTGGTAGCCGAGGCGGTGAGGCTAGCACTGCAACGAAAGGCACTGCCGATTGGGAAGCCCAAGCGTTGGATACGCTACGTGGACGATACTTTTGTTATCTTCAAACGCTCCAGACTTCGAGAAACGCAACAGCTAAATAATAGTAATAACACTAATAATAATAACAATCATAATAATAATAACAATAAGCGGTATATTTCTGTTGATGAGAGAAGCTGTGTGTATAGTGACACAGATCATTTTTTTATAGAAGAATCTATGCTCTTGCATGGGTAACATGCATAGGTAGAGTATTGGGACATGCGTTTCATATATTAGCATTCTAGCGGATGGTTGATGCCAATGCCTAGTTATGAAAACATTGGTGTTTATGTGTTTTTGGGCCCCTCTTGGAATATCTCATCTAGGGATTTTTCCCATGTGAATATAGAGCTTAGGGTAGTTAGATCAAAGTAACTGGGAAGTCTGCTACTAAATGTTGCCACATTGTCACATGACCTGAGTGTTATTGGCAGTTTATTCCACATATAGCTATATATGACCGGGAACCAATTAGAGCGGACGTTCGTTCAAGCCTTCGGTATATTCAGTGTAAAAGCTTTGTTGCGAGGCGCTCGAGTTGAGCAATATTGTAAATTAAGTGTAGGCAGGTTGGAATAGGTCTTTTCGTGTAATATATTGAAAAACGGTAAAAAGTTGTGCTTCAATCGTCGAATCCATAGTGGTTCGAGAGGAAGTTCATTGCAACGTTCTCGACAACTCATAGCAGTCTTTACCAATCAGTTGTTTAGTAAATGATCCCTGCAGGTTCCCCACAGCTTTCTGTCACTCTTGCTCATATTTCCGCATATTATGCTGTAGTATTCGAGGATGGCGCGAGTGAATAGCTTGAAAATCTCAACTCTAGCACGAGATGTGTGTATTTTGATTGATATATTGAAGATAGAGTGTCTGACACGTGCCACTTGGCATTGGGCTTGTTTTCGGAGAAACTGAAGCTAGACGAGTATCTAATTCCAAGATCTCGCGTGGACAGCTGTGTAAGGACGCGTCCATTGGTCGGGGTGATGGATCCTTCGGGGATGCAGCAGCCGTAAGACATGGTGCTTGATTTCTTAGCCGATAGGTTCATCACCTATATGCAGCGCCATGACTCAAGGGACTGTAAATCACCTTGAATGAGCAGTAATGTTTCGTGAAGCTCGTCAGGCCAAAGCTTATAGACCAGTTTGATATGGTCAGCAAATGATGATAATGCACCATGTTTTACAGATGTCTTGATGCCATGGATGTAAAGCAAAGTGAGTAATGGCCGAGCACACTCCTTTGTGTGACTGCACTGGTGGTTGAGCGTGGAGAAAAGTGATAATTATCTAAAGTGACTACCTGATGACGATAACTCAGGAGTGACAATAGACAACCAAGTAATGGGTCCCGGATTCCAAAGTTCTCCAACTTTTGTAGCAGTCGCTTGTACGGTACTCGGTCGAACTGTTGGTGCATGTCTAGAAACAAGATTACTACTGCATAGCCGGAATCGATTGATTCTGAAATGTGATTAAGGTAGTGCCGTTGACAGGTTGCATTTGTAAGCATGCTTACTCAGTTGAGCACTCCACATGCAATCTTCGTCACCGAAACATGGTTTTCCCTTGATTCATTGTATGCTACTTTAGGTATTCCTAACTATAATCTATTTCGAAAAGATCGCAGCATTAAGAAAGGCGGCGGGTGCATCGTATATCTCCATCGGAACTTCAGAGCAGAGTTCATTGATGACCCAAAGTTAAACAATGCACCAGAATCTCTATGGCTCTCGGTCGCTGCATCCTCCCCTGCAATACTTCTAGGTTGAATCTACAGCCCTACGTAAGCGAAGCCAAAGATATCGCAATTATCTCCTCGGCTTTTGAATTCGCATCGGTGTAACACAACGGTCTAAAGATAATCGCTGGCGATTTCACTTTGCTGAATTTTACTTGGTCACCACAAACATCCTCCTCATTGCATAGATCTTTCTTATGGACTATCAGAGTTGGGGTTGGACTCAGTGGGTTACCAGATCAATTAGGTCTGAAACCATACTGGATTCAATCTTCACCCTGGGGATTCCTGACGCACAAATTGACATCTTAGACAACCTTCCGGGTAGTGACAACAAGACGCTACACCTTTCCAGCCACTTGGAAATGAATATCAAACTCGACTCACCTAACCAGCATACTATACGAAGGATTGACTGCGAGCATTTCCGAAAGCAGATCCGGTCCTCTGACTGGGATGGGTTTTTTCTCTCCACTAGCACCCACATTGCATTGGAACATTTCTACTACCAGATCAACCACATCCTAATTGTACATGTCCCGCATAATAAACGTACCATTCCTTGTCCTATGAATGTAAGCGACACACTGAGTGAATTGAAAACGAGAAAACTACTCGGAAAATTCAGAAAAACTAGAGACCTCACTAGTGTCACCGCTGCACGAATCCACCGCCTCCGTCAAGCGCCCACAAATGAAACGGATTGAAAAGGAAGAGGAGAAAGCCTTGCAGATGACATGCAAAGGAAAGGAACTGACCCATTTACCCCGTCGTGGGACTAACAGTCGAATGTCTTTGATTAAAGAACTTATTGATGAGGAGGATCGCCACCTTAAAGACCCACCTGTAATTTGTGAAGCGTTTAGCACTTTTTTCGTTGCTTCTACGAACGTATAAATCGACCCTATCCCTTGCTGCCTGGAACTTACAACAAGCTGCATAGATAATGTTGAGATTTCTCTTTCGACGATGCAACAGGCTATGAAGTCCATCAAAACATCGCCCAAACCAGATTCTGACGGCATTCCCAATCAGTTATTAAAGTTGGTGGACCTGACATACCACAGTTTTTGCTAAACATGTCCACCTTGTTCTTAGAATCTTGCTACTTTCCGGATCAGTGGAAAGCATCGTCTATTGCTCCTGATCATAAAGTGGGTCCAAACAGCACGTCAATAATTACCGAGCTTTCCATCATACTCCCGTCATCGCTAGATTACTCGAAAAATTTGTTGAAGGTTAAATCATAGACTTTATCCATGGTCATGGGCTACTTAACAAATCTCAGCATGGGTTCTTGGACAAACGTTCCTGTACAACGTGTCAGCTGCACTACCTGTATTATATCACAGAAGCCACTGACCCCAAATATGCAGTTATAATACTGTTCCTGGATATACAGAAAGTATTCGACAGAGTGCTCACAAACGGCTACTGAAAAGAATCAAGTCGTTTGGAATCAGAGACCCACTATTTGCTTGGTTGACATCAGACCTAAATGGGTATTACCAGATAGTCACTCCGGGTAATCATAACTCCTCCCCACGTCCAATCCCTAGTGGTGTCATCCAGAGGAGTGTACTTGGTCCTCCGCTTTTCCTACCTTACATTAACGATATCACGGTGTACACAAAACATGGCAAGCCACTTTCGTTCGCTGATGACATAAAGAGTGTTCATAAATTTTGACGAGACAAACTCAATAGCACAATCCTGTTCGTTCAAGAAGACCTCGATTCACTTGAGAAATGGTGCAACACATGGATGCTAAATTTTTCAGCTAATAAATCATGCATTATGTCACACGGCTGTTTAATCCCCGAAGAGTCTGTTAAACTGAACAATGAAAGTATTTGTGTGAAACTATCCAACTGTGATCTAGGCATACGATACTCTTCAAACTTTAGTTTCTCAGAGCAAGCTGAACAGCACGTGCCAAACGATCTGTGGCTAACATTTGCCATAAAATATATACTACCTCTGCCAGACTCGAGCTTTTCAAAATACGTACACTTCATGTCCTTGAATACAGTAGCTTCATCTATGGGAACATGCGAATGGTTGACAGGGAAGTTTTAGCAAACCTGCTAAGCGTTTGTTCAGTAAATCAACCACCTTGAGTTATCAGGAGCGCTGCCAGCAGCTTAAGTCCGTGTCCCTTTGGTTGCGACGATTGAAACATAACCTGATGCTGATACACCCTCTCATAAAGCAAAAGACATACTCCAATCTGTGAACACTTAAAATTCAACATAATTTCACCCGGAATACACGCAATAAGACCTGTAAATTAACTATATTAAGAACCAGGACAGCTATCTGATCCAACTTCTTCCTCACCAAATACGCTGTCGCGTGGAATAGCCTACTAGCCACAATTAGGTCTTGCACAAATGCAAGAATATTCCGCATTCAGCAAAGGAAATTCTTGAACCAGAACTCGATAAGGACCATGTTTCCATTAGGTAAATCACCACACGAGTTCTTTCAGGATGGACCAAAGAATATATAATCATTGCTTAAAGATAGTACAAATTAACTCAGCAACAAATTATTTTGGTATCGTACACCGCATATATCATATTGCACCCATGATCTGTCCATAATCCAGTGACAGCTTCTCGCAAAATCGGGAACTATAAGCATTATTATCACTTAGTGAGAAAACCATGCTGCGGATTGATGATCAGGCCAATAGAATCAACAATGTTCATCATCTCCATTCTGACTAGCTCTTCAAATAGCCGAGCGATTATCGGAGTATGGTGGATTGGTCGGCAGTTATCAATCGTTTGTTTGGGGCCTTCTTTATACCGAGACATAATAAATGACCTTTTCCATTGGTCTGGAAAGTGGTCGGATTCCAGCGATAGAGTAAACATGCTCATCAGTAGCAATGGTATATCAGGTCCTCCTAGTTTAATGGTGGTTGGTGAAATGCCATCAGATCCCAGCTTGGAAGATGGCCTGATTAATTTGATAACTTGATGGACAGCGTTGAGCGAAATATCAACTATGCTTAGGAGGTTTGTTTCTGTGAGTTCTGTGAACACATGCGCCGGATCAGCTCCACGACTCATGGTAGTGGCAAAGAGGTCGCTGAATACTTCACAGATTTCAGCTCGGTCATGGAGTAAGTGACCCCACCATCAACAATTTCGGTAATCAGAGGAGGGTGATCACTGGTTCTACGATGCAATATTTTGACAAGGTCCCTAGCTTTGCAGCTTGTCCTTAGGGCTGTATGTTCGTCATTCTTTCGTCGTCTTAATTGCGCGTGTTTGACTCCGGTGGTAAATGCATGCATTTGTAAGACAAGTGAAAAGTCATGAATCCTTATGTATCTCGCAGCTAACTTTTTGGTTTTCTTGCTGATTAAGTGCTCCATGGAATATTTGGAGACATGAGGGGTATGAATACATTGTGCTGCAAGGACTGATATAGCGTGATGGATTTGTTTATATAACTGCTCCACAGCGGTGTACACACTGGTAGAGAGGAAAAATACATCCCAGTCGGAGAAACGAAGAAACTGCTGAAAACATTCCCAGTTTATCTTATGGGTTGCAACCGGCATTGCCGAGACAAGTTTGGTGGCCATTTTAATTTGGAAGCTGAGACGGATAATGTTATCGTCGCTGTTAGGGAGATTGTTTATGATCTCGGTCTGTGGATTGGGTATCCCCAATGTGAATATTAAGTCCAGTACATTGGCGGACCTGGTTGGACTGGTAATCCATTGTGTCCAGCCCCCAGCTCTGATGGAAGAAGGAAAAGAGGCGTGCAAGGTAGACGTTTGGTGGGATGACCAGCGTATTTTCGGTAGGTTGAAATCGCCGGCAATAATCTTCTGGCTGCGTGGCAACTCTAATGCGAAGTCAAATGCAGAAGTGATGTTGGTGATACTTACGTTAGACGCATTCGGTGGGTTTTGGATACATGCGAGCAGTGTGTAAGATTAGACACCCGCAGCTGACAGCCAAATAGATTCAGGGATATTTTCCACTTGTGAGTGGTCTATAGGTTTAGCTGTAAATGTTTTGCGTAGGTATATAATACACCCCCCACCTTTTCTGTCGCAGCGATTCTTTCGAAATAGATGGTCGTTTGGAATCATCAGAGTAGAGTCAGGTGTATCTAAAAACACGACGTTTTAGCAACGAGGATCGCTTGTGGGTCATCGAACTGTGCAAGTGTGTTTATAAAATGAAGTTTGTTGATTATGGATCAGGCAGTAATCAGAATCACTGAAAATGTATTAAGTATTGAGGAATGATCGCTGTCCATTGTGTGATCGTCTGAACCTTTGTGTTTGAGCATGATGCGCATTGTAAGCAAGTGCGAGTACGGTGGCCGAGTTAGCCATTAGAAGGTTTGTTGAAAAGGCTAGCTTGTCGTGTGTGGATATCGAGACAGTTGGGGGCAAGACGGGAACCCAGGCATCATGCTTAGGTTGCCGTTGGTTTGACAATGGAATTGCTTTGTCATCTGGATAAACAGGAGGAAGAGTAAGATCAAGGTGTTGACCTCCGCCGGATCTATCTGAGATAGGAATGGGTGCGAGTCCATTCACGTCGCCGCTAAAAATCGTTTGTTGGAAGAAACCGCTTGGGAGGTTGAATGAACATGGAAAATCGCGGGTGGTAACATAGTCCTACTGGTCGACGTTCTTCCACTCTCTGTGCACTCCCAGTGATTGTTGTGGAGTGTAGGATGATAATTAGGTGTAGCCAAGAGACAGTTGTTATTGGTCTTATTCAAAATGGAAGATGGTTTGCCCTGGTGGTTATAGGAGGTTGGTCGATAGGGAATTTCGGGTGCCACCGAGTATTTAGTATCCATACGTTTTTTAAAGACACAGGTCTCTGGATTGGAGAAGTCGTCCTTGAGCGAAAGTGAACTATGAATTACTTCAGGTTGTCTATTCTTGGACGTGTCTTGTTATTTGTGTTGTGTTCAACGAGTTGTGATTACTCCACTGTTCCAAGCACTTAGACTTTCATTTAACCCCTGTGCATGAGGAGTTCGGTATGATGGGAATGTTGTTGTCAGGATTAGGAGAACCCGCTTTATCCGTTCCTTATGTAGTGTTTCAGTGGAGCAAGGAAAGACGGCTTTGGAGCTCGTTGACAACGTTGTTAGATTATCGATGTCTAAATCAATGCAACTAGTATCCACCTTGGATGAATTGGTCTTTTGGGCGTTTGGCTGGGATTTCTCGAAGAGCTTAGTTATTTTTTCTGGTGTTCGCAGCACAATGCCAAGTTCGAACCTTTGTAGTGGTGTCCTATCTTGTTTACACAAAATGTCGTTAAATTGGGCGCACTGGTCAAGGAAGGGTCCACAATGGAAGAATCACTGCGTTGCTTCCTCGCTCAAAAATTTGAAAATAACTGGCTAACAATGTTTCGGTGTCTTCTTTTTAAACCTTGGCATTTGCAGTCAACGTTAGACATGTTACAAGCTTTCAGTGTCGTTAATTCGCCGTTATCTAGACTCAGCCTGTCCGGAAGATTAAAAACAATGGCATTTTTTGCTCTACATATTCCTTCGGGCACTTCAGAGGTAATTAACTGCCTTGCTTTTTCCATTATATCAGGATTAATCTTCTCCAATGGGTTACTGATGTAGTCAATCCTAATCAGGTGATCTTTGAGGGGTTCAAACAGTGCCAGCGTTTTTCTCATCTCATTAAGTTGTGATTCTAAAGAAAGTAGTTTATCACCACAAGAGAACAAGAACCGTTTGCCATTCTTAGACGTGCCTGTGATATAACATGCACCTGGCACCCTGGAAACCACGGTCTGTCGGAAAACGACATACGCAGATCAGATTTCAAGCTACCGCAGTAATCATCCGGCCTTTCATATGCCCTTAACGCTATTTAAACGGGCCCAAACACAATGTAGCACGCCACAACTGAGGACGGCGAAGGAGGACCACATCGTTAACAAGTTTCAGCCAAGTTCCTACCCCAGCAGTTTTACTCTACACTGCCTGATGTCGAGGAAACAACCACAACTTGCATCTACAGGCGTGATAGAAAGGCAGATAGTTATCCTACATGACATCAATGGATTTCCGAAATAGTAGCGAGGCTTATAATCCCTCACAGGATAAACGTCGAGCAGGAAGCAGCGGAAAAATTTGGAGCGAACTTTTCAAGGTAAAAGACCAAGTGAGTAACGAAGAAACCTATGGTGTGCTCCATACAATATTTCTTGCAAGAATTGCGACAAGTCATTTGTCGACCGGACCAGAAGACAAGTTAGCACCAGGTTTAACGGGAATTGTCTGGCAATCCATCCTCATGATAAGAAATCGTTAACGTCAGTACACATGGATGCCGAGCACTACAAATTCGACCTGGAAAAAGCTAAGATACTTGCATGGGCAAGGAGCCGAGAGCTGCGTGATTTCATCGTGGCTTGGCATTTGGAGCAGAACCCACTCAACATGCAC
>CALYDF020008144.1:0-11910 GCA_944474145.2 Dicrocoelium dendriticum | reverse complement strand
TATGCTACAAACGAAGCCAGTAAAATATCTGTGAATGTGCTTTTGGTTTATTCTGGCGTGGAGACCTGAAGGCGCGGTGAGTATGTGACGAAGATGCTCCCTCACTTGACTTTTCAGAAAACCACCTGTGGATATTTTGAGTCAAGATGAATTGGAATACTGTTCCTGACTCCCGAGAGAAGTTCCTACTTGTTAACTGGGTTGTCTGTTTAATTTGAAGTTAGTTGTCGGTATTTCATCATTGCGCCAGAATATATTTTTAGGGCTACTAAGCTACCACGTTTCTAGACATTTGCGTCGTGACGTTATGCAATTGTTGTACTTACTATGGCTGCAAAAACTATGATGACAGGCAGATTAAAACATGTAGTTATCAGTAGTTTGAAAATCGTCAGGAAAAGACAACCTGCTGGATACGCGCATTCCGTATTGTCTTACGAATACTTGTACAATAATGAGTTGCTTTATATTGTAGCCAAGGGGAGTTACATATGTTGGTGTGACCTCGACGGTATCCTAGGGCCTCGGTAAACCAAGGTTGAAAATTGGTTGTGTTTTGCCCACAGGACTAGCCTTATCCTACTTACTGTCACGGTTTCGATGAGCCGTAAGAAACATGAATTTGCGTGACGCGATAAAATCCGAGATTAATAGTATCAAATGCAAAATGCAAACTAGAATTATTATGCTTTTCTGTGAGTATACATCTACAGTGAGACCTGGATATTTGAAGCAAGTAGCAAAAAGAAACGTCTCTGTGTAGCTGCATGTAAAATTTCTCCGGAACAGTGCCCTGTTATTTTGGAGAGCATTCGCGATATTTCATGTCGAATAATTGCTTGTTGAGTGATATCTTTTATCCCGACTTGGGCTGGATTCTGTTTGAAACAGTTGGTGAGTGATTTGCTTCAAATCCGGTGTTACAAGCTTGAACCGCTGTCCTCGTGCGGTCCTTGGTGCGCACATGTGGAGCAGCGACTTCAGTATAGCATAATCACATATCTAATATCCAGCGTGTCATCATGTGATCAGCCCGAACTCGATGACAAGACGGGGGGTAGAGTACTAGCTACTCGCACCTGTCTTTATAGGACACGCCCCTTAAAGGGGGAATGAACGTGGTTGGCCACACGGTCAATCCTTTGCACCTCGCCCTAAGTGATAAGGCACTATGTGGTTGAGCCGTACTCTATCATTGATCGGATGACTGAGGCGAGTGGCAATGTCTTGGGATCATCTACTGCAACTGCGCTTAAGCGCCGAGAGCGTACGAAGTCAGCTTTGGCAAAGCCTATTCATGTTGTCCACGGACTTTAGGTTGCATCGCGACAGTGCGCCGAGTTCTCCCAGGAATTGCTCGGGATGGAGTGGTTGGCAGGCCATGGTATCGTTTCGACCGTGCTTACCCTTACCGAGCCTTATGAATGGGGATTTGACCGAATTTATTTTAGTGTTGATTTCTTCAGACCCCATGGAGAGGCGGTTGAGGTCCCGCTGAAGCAGGTTACAGACATCGGGTGCGCGGAATACTCTCCACACCTCCGAGTCGTCTTCAAACGGCGCAGAAGGTGAACGGAGAAGCTGATGCACATCGTCTATATCAGTGGTTCTCAATCTTTTTGAGGCTTACCCACAAAGCGGGTACATAATGAACATTTACTGCCAGCAAAGTTTCAGTTTGAAAGTTAATTACCCGTCTTTCGTAAGGTTCTGGTGTCCCTCATAATTCGAAGGCCATCGCGAATCACTACAGTGGGAAGAACAGGCTGGCTTCCGCCTTAACCGCGGCTGCATCGATCAGATCTTCACACTCTGCCAGATCGTCGAGCTTCGCCATGTGTACCAACAACCAACCATTGTTGTTAACATCTTGGAAAGTCGTTGAAACCGCTCGAGAACTCATGGTTTCAGAAGGCTTTGAAAACAACCGGTTGGTATATTTTGTGAGCAACGCTTCGCATTTGACACGAAAGCCTCCTCAGGCCGAATGAACCAGTCGAGTATTGGGATAGCACTTATAGCGAACTGGGATGGTAATCGCGAGGAATGAGATGTAGGCAGAAGCCAATCGCGTTACAGGTCAACTCCACATTAACTAATGAATGGGACGGTCACAAGTGGTCCGCGTTACAAGGTCATGCACGAAAGAGCTGTTAACGATGGGTGCGGGGATGATGTGATGTTCATTCTCTGCCCTGGATCCGTCCGCCGGCGCTTCTCAGACTGGTTGGGTTAACACAGCTCGCCTAACGCTTGAAAGCTCTGCCCAGTCCATTCTGTTCACTTTGCTAATCCCAACCGTCTAAGCTGTCAGCTTCTGGGAACTTGATCGCAATCCCTTTCTAACGATCTTGACGTTATCCAAAACGATCTCATTCCATGTATCTATCGCGTGCATCGCTACTGCCGAGCTCCTTAGTAGGACTATATATGCAAGCTCGTTTCTCGGTGACGGTGTTATGCGTCTCTCATGTTCTACTGTCCTTTTGCGTAGCTCTCTCGCAGTTTGGCCGATGTACACGTGTGCGCCGTTTTTGCAACTAATTTTGTAGACACAATGGGTTGTCTTGTCTGCAGGAAGTGGGTCTTTCAAGTGCACTAGTGTAGAGCGCAGCGTTCGGCCTTTCTGGAAAATTACCGTTGTGTTTTCTTTATTTAACAGACTCCGGATGACCTCCGAAGTTCCGTCTTTGTAAGGAATACCTACCGTCCCAATCCACTCCGTAGTACGCCGTGAGTGAGGATTTAAAATTTGCTCCAACTGGCGTTTAACTAATTGCCTCACGTATCCACTACCAAGCAATTAGTTCATTGCTTCTTTGCGGTCGGCCTTCCTATCTTCTTCCTCTGTGCACAGGGCCTGGGCTCTGTGTAACAGAGTTGAGGCGATTCCAGCGTACACATGCTTTGGGTGACCGGAACTATAGTGAAGTACACCATCTGTCTCCTTCGACTTACGATATATCGTTGTTTTTAAACTACCCCCATTCCTGTGAACTAAGCAGTCAAGGAATGGCAATGTCCCACTGCCAGATTCCAATTCCATAGTGAAATCGATAGTCTCTGTAAGAGTGTTCCAGCGGTTTACAAACTCGTTTTTTTTATCCCGTTTTATTGTAACAAAGGTGTCATCCAGTAGCGCCATCAAATTTTCGGTGAGCTACAAGTCAGTCAGCGCTCTCGTTTTAAAGTCTTTCATGTATACATTTGCCAATATTAACGATCCCATGACAAGTCCCTGTTCCTGAGTGTATAATCTAGATTGGAACGTGAAATATGACATATTAAGGTACAATTTCATTCCTTCCGTTATTTGATCTACCGTAAGGTTCGTCCACTCTGCCAGATTACTGTCTTCAGTTAGACGGCGTTTCGCTATCTCCAAAGCGTCGCATATGGGCAGCGAGAGCGGACCTTAACATGGTGCGACGGTTTGCGTACCTCCTTGACCCATTGAGCTATACTGCATGGTGCCTCCGGCCAGCTTGAGAGCTACCAGGTTGATCAATGGTGAGAGGTCAGACAAACTTTCCTGGTCCTCCAGGTTGTGGGCTTGAAATGGGATGGCGTCCATTTCTGTAAAACTAACTCATTGCCACCTCCCCGCTTCCTTGCGGACAGGCTTTTGAATGAGGACCCTAATCGTCCTCCTGTCTAGGTTTGGGTGCCCTGGCAGTATCCCAGCCCACATGCAACCATGACTTTCTCTTCAAGCGTAAACTTCATCTTGCATCGGCCGTCGCGCAGATTATCAAGGGTCACCTTATCTGCTGCATACAGCAGGGCGGATAAGCGAAAACATGCTACTGCTGGCGCCACTCTTCTTTCTTTTCCACCTGTTTCTCTTACTCCTATCCCGATCCCCATTACTAACCTTCTATAATTTCCAGTCTAATTGACAGCAACCGAAGTGCCACTAGAATAGAACCATTTGCAGCCACCTTCTCGCGACACGCACCGGACGCCTATCAGCAACAGTCCCTGATAAGGTCACACTGTCCCGTTTCCATAGCGATGTTCAAATAAATCAACAGGCCGCACTCGCACGCACCTTGGACACACTGGGTAATGATCTGTGTTGTGTGTCCGAAACTGGGATCAATGACCCTAATGGGGTTACTGAGTTAACTACACCCGGCTTATCCTCTCGTTATTGGTTGCACGCATCCGGAGACCCCCGATGCACCACTCACGAGTCAAGCTGGTGTAGGTATCATTCTAAGCTCCAAGGGTGAGGCATCGTTGGTTGATTGGATTCCGATGAACAGCCGTTTATGTGCAGTCCGTTTGGCGACATCGGCTAAGGTTTATTTACGAAGTAGTACAAAACGCTGTTTGTTTGTTTGTTTGTGATTTATGCTTATGCTCCCACCGACGGCAGTTCAAATGATGTCAAGGACACATTCTATCACGAAGTGAACGCGATACTACGCAGTGTTACTAGTTCAGATATCATAGTACTTGCAGGGGATATGAACGCACAAGTAGGACGTACTCTAACATTGATCGGATGACTGAGGCGAGTGACAATGTCTTGGGATCATCTACTGCAACTGCGCTTAAGCGCCGAGAGCGTACGAAGTCAGCTTTGGCAAAGCCTATTCATGTTGTCCACGGACTTTAGGTTGCATCGCGACAGTGCGCCGAGTTCTCTCAGGAATTGCTCGGGATGGAGTGGTTGGCAGGCCATGGTATCGGTTCGACCGTGCTTACCCTTACCCAGCCTTATGAATGGGGATTTGACCGAATTTATTTTAGTGTTGATTTCTTCAGACCCCATGGAGAGGAGGTTGAGGTCCCGCCGAAGCAGGTTACAGACATCGGGTGCGCGGAATACTCTCCACACCTCCGAGTCGTCTTCAAACGGCGCAGAAGGTGAACGGAGAAGCTGATGCACATCGTCTATATCAGTGGTTCTCAATCTTTTTGAGGCTTACCCACAAAGCGGGTACATAATGAACATTTACTGCCAGCAAAGTTTCAGTTTGAAAGTTAATTACCCGTCTTTCGTAAGGTTCTGGTGTCCCTCATAATTCGAAGGCCATCGCGAATCACTACAGTGGGAAGAACAGGCTGGCTTCCGCCTTAACCGCGGCTGCATCGATCAGATCTTCACACTCTGCCAGATCGTCGAGCTTCGCCATGTGTACTTACCACCAACAATTGTTGTGTTTGGGGGTACCTGCGCTGCTTTCGGTTCTTTCGACTGATCTGCATTTTGGCACTGTTTGTTGAAGGATGGGGTCCCCGGTAACCTCGTTTCCGTACTGCTTGCTATGTGCAGTCTTACCTCGGATAGATTTAGGGCTTATTGCAAGATCCCGCCTTTTTTGTTATTACTGGTGTAGTTCGACAAGGTTGCCCTATCTCCCATGCCTTTTCAATATTTCCGTCGCGGTTGTCATCAAAAATGCTCTAGAAAATTCTTTGAGCGTTGGCGTTGAACTTCTCCATGATAGTCGGGTTTTTGATTTGTATTAGGCTGATGATATCGTCTTTCTGGGTGACGGTTCACAGATCGCCCAAATTGCACTCAAATGGCTAGCGATTGAAGTTTCCAAGTGTGGGATGGTTTTTTCCCCATCCAGTTGCAAAGCTCTTTTCCAAAACTTTCAGCTGCCTTTACTTGCACTCACTTGCTGGTGAAACGCTGGAGATTACGGAGGTTTTTGCCTACCTGGAAAGTTGCGTCACAGCCGTTGAAGCTGTTGGAACGGAAATTTCGATGCGTATCACAGGAGCTCACCTCGTTTTCTCTAAGCTGATGCATTTGTGGCGCCGCCATGACATTCGTCTCTCCATCAAAGGCCGGGTTTATTGTGCGACTGTCCGCGTTGTTTTCTTTACGGCTACGAGACTTGGCCTGTTCGTATCGTTGACCTTCGCTGTCTGTTTGTCTTTGAGCACCGTTACTTGCGGTCCATTGCCCATGTGTGGTGGCTGCACCATGTAACTAATTTTTAAGTTAAACAACATGTCTTCATTGGAGGCAGCCACTCGCTCGAGGAGCTCGTCCCCCTGCGTCGGCTGCGGTGGCTTGAACATGTACTGCGCATGGTCGCTCATTGTCCTCCGTGTCAGGGGTTGTTCGCGGTTGCTGGACAGGACTGGGGAGACGGCGCGGTGGACCCTCTGCGATATTGAGAAGCCACATGAAAAAGCTGACGAAACATTTGGCATCGGTCGGTTGTCCTCCACTCTGGTTGGGATTCCAGGGATACAGAGGGTCGCTGGTTGGAAACACTGGGAGTCACGGCTCAGAACTGACGTCAAACGGCAGAGGTGTATCTCTGCATGCTGCGTTGGTTTCACTACCCCAATAAAAGACAATTAAAAACTCAAAATCTCGCGAAAAATGCCCCGTATTCTTTTTCTTCCTATTCGTATCCGGATTTGTATTCCGGTATGATTCTGATGGAACAATATCTGTACCGCAGATTGTGCTAGATATCCAGTATATACTTAACTATTGCATTTTAGCTCTGAATTGCGGAAACCGAATATTATTTCTAATTACTATCGATCATACAGGTAAAGAAAAGATCTATTTTGAGCACATTTTTTAAAGTCTACATGTGATGTACGTCAATAAGACGGCGAATATTGCTTAGTCCTTACATTTTCTGGTATATTTAGTGTGGTTTCGGATAAAGCACACCGCGAGCCATGCTCCAAGTTTAATCGGTTCCTTACTTTCGTGTGTGATATCTGACCAGACAGGGACAGATATCAGTGGCTTCTCATTTGTTTCAACCATCCCTTCCTTGCCCTTCATGGATGACAGCTGCCCTCCAGCACTCTGTATCCCTACGTCCTGAACATTAGTCGCCTGTTTGTTTCGTCTGTCTAGTAGACATCCGCTCTCTCCTTTTCCTGCTCGGCTGACCTATGCTCCCACCTTGGTGTTCGCTCAGCTCTGTAGTTTGACCCGGTAAATGAGTACCTGTCCCAAAAGAACAGCGATCGACGAACGAGGCGATAGAGGCGCACCTAGCTGCGCTGCTTTGCAAGCTTGTATTCGTATTTAACGTCATAAAATTTATCACCGGTAATTATCTAATTCACTGACCACTCACTAACCGTTTGTCGCTGATGGCTTATCAATAATGCCTAGGTAGTTACATTATTTTGATACAGATGATTTTGCTATTAATTTTCTTTGGCAACAGATTTATGACCCAATCCCCGTACTTATATTCCCCCCCCCCCGTAAAATTCCATTTACCTCCTTAAGGGTACTTTCCCCCACGTTGGGAGCCACTGGTCTATCTTGATTATGAACAATGGACTTTTGTATAGTGCCTGGAGGAACGCCACTGGTCGAGAAAAACCAGTTGATCAGATGGCTGTCGACCTGGGCCCTCCACTTTCGACCAACAAGGAACTTACTGATACACTGCTACAGCCAGCCGCCAACACTGCACACGCTCAGTCCATAGAGGAGAACCTCATGATTCACCTTATGAAAAGTCTCTCTGAAGCTAAGATAACTGCCGTCGATTGACTTCGCTTGCAACCATACGTGCCTCGTCAGGCGAAGGCTGCTGATGCATGAGTGACCTGTCATGAAACCATGCTGTGCGGGCATCAATAGGCTTTTCGACTCCTGAAGCTGCAGAAGATCTTTCTTCACGATCTCCTCAAGTGTCGTAGCCAAAACAGCTGGACGCTTACAATGTCAGAAGCCTGTTGATCCTGATTCACAGAATAAATCAAGTAACTGCCCGTAAGTTTACTGTGCGCAGATTGTTTCTCCATCATCTGTTCGCCTCATTCATCGCATCTTTGATTTTCTCACTGTCTACTGGGTTCAAGTCAGCATGCACGTGGATCTTTAAACCTTTCAGCCTACTAAGGTGGGATAATGTCTACCAGCGTGCTCCTGAGTGGGTCCAGCAAAGCTGTATATAGAAGCTTTGCGGCTGTTCCTCCTAGCTGACATGCATAGAGCTTTGTGATAATTTTGGATTGGACCCAGTCTGGTTTCGGCGAATAAAATTGAACCAATGTTCTCTTTACCGGATCAGAAACCATCGATGCACTGTTCTGATGACGGCGTTTACATGTCTTTAAACAACGGATACCCTATCCGCAACTATGAGCTAGAGGTCACGATCCCACAATTTACTACGAGAATCAGAGAACCTTTTTTTCTAGTTCACTGCCCAACGATTTGGAACCTAGTTCCTAGAGGTATCAGAACATGCTGTGCTCTGCGTACTTTTAAGCTTGCTATTTGTGGACAGTTAACCGTCCAAAACGCGATAATATATTTAGGACATCATAGTCTCTGGATAACGCTTTGGAGAACCATATCGATGATGCCTGATTAATTGCGAACAACACATGCAGCTTACTTTACACGTCACGGCCCACTTAATTACACTTCATT
The DNA here is from genome assembly GCA_944474145.2 of Dicrocoelium dendriticum. Classification (NCBI taxonomy): domain Eukaryota; kingdom Metazoa; phylum Platyhelminthes; class Trematoda; order Plagiorchiida; family Dicrocoeliidae; genus Dicrocoelium; species Dicrocoelium dendriticum. Next base: position 3,518 of record CALYDF020008144.1, on the reverse strand, counting down.
TTTCTTCCCGTCCGGAACATGTCACGTGTTTGTGAAGAAACCTGTTTTACCAGCCGATGGAAATAACCAATACTCGAATTCTGATTACCTAAACTTAATATATCTGCCCATTTTTATTTTTAAAAATTATAAATGCAGTAGCATGAAACGGATGTACGAATATTTGATCTATAGACACGAAAACTGATTGCTCAGTTTGTTCAGATGACTGTCGAGCTGTGTGGCTGGGCTTGGCACTTTTGTTGCAGACGCTTCATTAAAGCGTACACTGCGCTACTACACGTTACGCAACAAAGCACTGATGGTGTCATCTCGCTTATTGATGAAACCTTTGTAACAAAATTACCAAGCTCAGCGAACAGTACAGTCATCAATATTTGATCTGCTCCTTCTATGGATTGGCTTCTCGCATCATCAAAGCATATATAATATATTTAATATATTATCTATCTCTTTATATCTCAAGGCTGGATTCTTCAACAAACGTCAGCACAATAGGTCGACATTATCCCCCGGTTCTTATTCCATGACGGGCGATTTGTTTACCTCGCAACCCCTTCACCTGCTTCGACGAGTCTGTCAATCGAACTCTGCAAATACCAAGTCATGTTCGTAGCACGCCTGCGGACTGGAATAAGAGGATTCACATGCGCGAAGACTACGAGGCTGCGGCGTCTTGGGTTGCAAGACATTGTTCTCGGCTTCCTTGCTCTTTGAGTCTTCCACTGCTTATCACCCCTTAGATTATTGCACGCCATATATATATATATAAATATATATATATATATATATATATGTGTACGTATGTAGGGAGCGCACAATATTAGACGTAAAAGAAGTGGATGGATTGGAGATAGCAGCTCGGTTTGTTTCCCCTACTTAGCTTCCATTGGGACATGAGCGCCGCGAGGTGGGCATGTCCGAATAAGCATACAAGAGAAAAGGGACCAGAAAGTGCAATTATGAACTCGGTTTGTTTCTTTACTTCGTGTTCCATATGTACAAAATGGCTGTAAGGAATATATACTCGAGTACAGAAAAGTAGTCTGAAAGCATGTTTCTAGCTTCTTCGTGTTTTCTGTATGTTACCTACACCGCTTCCAAATACTTTATTAATATCATTATGGGCCTTTAAGGGCACATTAATAAACACTTGCGGCCATCAGTAGCCCAAACTCAACCCAGATCTCCGGCGAACGTTTCTCTGGGTAGTTAGTGTGTTTACCTTGTCGTTTACTATCATCCGCGCAGACTTCTTCAGGAATTTTGATTTTTCGATCGGTGCGGGACCCCGGAAGATAGTTGATACCTGAAAAATCTCAAGGCCCGCTTCAGCAATACTATGATCAAAATCTATCACCCATCTCTACGTCATTCTCTGTAACTCTCCAGCATTCACCGAAATTTCTTCTCACCACTCGAAACTCTTCGGATAATCAATGTAGATCCCTTCGTCGCATTCCTTGTCATGCATCACATCCGGAGCAACGATCCACTCGACTGCTTAATCACGCTGACTTTCGCATAAGTAATATGTACTGGCTAATACAAAGTTTGCACATGTTTTCGAAATCTGATTAACCCCTTTTTCGACATCCTTTGTTCCATCCAGCTGCTCTACACTTTTTAATCCTACCGCATTTGTTATTTTGTTGCGCGTCATCACTATCGGATAGTGTTCGGTTAGTGCCCTATAATTGGCAACCACGTCTCGATCGGAACGCACGAATTCAGGTTCGTTACAAACCGCATCGTTGTACTCTGTCTGGTAGTACATGCACTAATGTTTAAACTTTAGAGAGAAGCATGTACTCTGTGCAAGAATGGCACGCAGAAACTTGAAGCGTTCCATATTGCGGCAAAATGAGTAATGAAAGTGCGGGTAAAACGCTTTGAGTCACTACCCAACATGGAAGCAGATCCCCTGAAGATTGCTCTTTGGATGGCCGTGTTACTTCACCTGAATGCTCGGTAATATCTGAATTTATTATTACTGCCAACTTCTCAATTTTTCTGATATATACCACTTGCTAGTTCAAAAATTCGTTTTGAAACCAAGTTGAGAAACTTGAACAATTGCTCCTTTTATACGATCCCGCTGTAAATAAATAAATTGTATATGGCTCGACGATGCGAGAAGCCGTTCCCAGAAGGGACGGATCAAATAATGGTACAGCAGTTTCATATCATGGTATAATAAATTTTAAAAAATGTGAGCACAAAATGAAAATTTGTGTAGCGCGAAGCGGTCCAAAATATTTACATTCCTCTTGTTCTATCGCCTGACAAGTTTTTAGCAGTCACATGAGAGTTGATCGCACACGAGAAAAAAAAGAGAATAAAGTGCTGCGGGCCAGCAAAATATAACCACTTGTGCACTTGACCACATGCATTTTCAGGCACCATTAACTCCGTTCTCAAAAGCGTTATCATTGTATATGAACCACTTGTTTGGATGGTGCCTTGCACTGTTGAAGAATCTTCCGTTTAACCATATATTTATGATAAGCCCTTTCATTGAAGTCTGGCAAGCTTCGGTTGGCGTTGAAATTGAGTGGAAGAATCATCACGTTTTCAACATCAACATTCTTAACACGATATCATTCCCCAGAACCCCGTAGTCAAACCACCGGACAGCTGCTACACTCCTGTCAAAACGGCTTTCAAAGAACATGGAGCAAACTTGGTACATCGGATGTTTATGCCGACTCGTACATCGACGGACCCAGATGGGGTACTCCACGCCAGTTCAAGTCACACAAGACGTGTGTATGCTTGGATCATCTCAGCTCTGTTTTAACTAGTCCAGACCATGTGCACAGAGGACGAAAATAGGATCACTGCATAGGAAGCAGGTAATGAACTATTTGCTCGACAGCGGATACCCAAGACGATTAGTGCAACGCCAACTGTATAACATTTTAAATCCGCATCCTCCACGTACTACGGAGTGGATTGGGACTGGGAGAATTCTTATGAATAGGGGACATCGGAGGCAGTTCTGATATAGTTTCACAGAAGGGCCAAAAAATCCATTTGACTCTGGTGCAGTTGAAAGACAACTACTTGCGTCAACGAAATTAATGGTAACTACTGCGCACACGGATATATTGGCCAACTCGCAATAGAGCTGAGCCAGAGGATAGCAGAACACAAGAGGCGCATAGTACGGCCGCTGAAGAACGAGCTTTAATACAGGGCTCTACTAAGCGATTCGGCAATGGCGATATAAACGATAGGTAGAGGTAATGCAATCGACTTGGATAACATCGAGATCGTTAAATGGGTTGCGATAAGCACCCGAAAGATGCCTTGCGATCAAGCCAAAAATCACATTTGCCAAAACTGGTCCCACGTGGCTGCCCATAGCGACTCCGTTCATCTGCTTGTACGCCGTCCCCTCAAACTCAAGACTGTACACAGAAGAATCATATCTCACAAACATTCCACAGGGAGGCCGACATACATGATTTGACTAAGCGACAAGTTCCACGCCTGCTGCAGTTACGGATAACGTG
>CALYDF020008143.1:0-11904 GCA_944474145.2 Dicrocoelium dendriticum | reverse complement strand
GAGGAGAGCGAAAACTTGAGCGCGAGAACATACAAGGCTATCGAGTGTCGAGCCGGTTGTAAGGACGAGTAAAACAGGAAGGAATAATGCGCAAGCGGTTAACAAGTAAATTGTAATGAAAGGTATGTGTTCTAATTTCGGACGCCGCAACAACCTTTCATGAACTGACATTTCTTGTAGCCGAACTTCCAGAAGTTGGTGAATAGGTTGACAGATGATTTGTTTGATAGTAATATCGCAATTGCACTCCGCGCAACGTCGAAGCTCTAAAGGAATATTACACATCCAGTGTTACCGACGAATCGGTCGTGCAACTTGCTCGACACTTTGCACCCCGGGTCAATCCAGCTGTTGATGCCGGAAGAGCTGCGGTGCTACTTACAAATGGTCAGATAACGATTTATTAACAAACCTCAAACAATATCCCGACCAAGCTTTACACAATAATTCGACTCATGAATGCAACATTTTGTCGAGCCATTCAAACCAACGGCAACGGTCAATCGATAAGCAAACTGCTGTGAAGTGGTTCCAGTGTTATACAGTGTGGTTTGTAACGAAGTGTTCAATCGTCAGTCGAGTAGCCAATGAACAGCACACAGAGAACCCGCGTGGTGCGTCTTGCCTACGTTCACTCAGATAATGAGCATGTGTCCGTAAGCAGGATACGATGGAAGGATGAAAGGCCTGAGCTAGAGCATGTGACGAAGGAAAAGGTGAATGTCTGGATAAAAGTTCGGGGCAAGAAAACACCGGCATTAGGGACAGCACCTTTGGCATGCTTCGGTGGAATCCGACAGACTTCATTGTCTGTTACATCCACTCTACTGCTTCTTTGTTTCCAGTTACCGGTATTTTACTCCCATTTCTATCTTGAAACATCGACATCAGGCATGCACTTCGTTTTTTAAGCTTCAGTGAAGAATGCAATAAATAAATAATAAATAAATAAATAAACTTTTATTCTCGACCATGCGAGACACACCTTTACAGGCATGATCATGTTTAGCTAACAGTGTGATCAATAACGTACAAAGTACATGTTTGGCATAACAATATATGTAAGTGTATGGGTGTATATGCGTATGTAATTGTGTATGAATGTAGCTTGTGTCTTTGAATGTGCCGCAGCATTTTTGAATGTTTGTTGTCGTCAGGAATGTGAGCATAAGCGATTGATGTCCTTGGGTTGGATAGCACTTTCCGGATATCCACGGGCCAGTGACTTTATTTTGTGGCGAGTCACATCCGCCACGTCACAGTGTTGATAAGCAGACATTTGTGGCTTTTTATAGGGAGAACGCTTGCCAGGCGAAAACCCACCACGTCCTGGAACACTGCCGCCGAACATTTGCTGGAACGGGTTAAACCCGAACCACCCAGCTGGCACCACGAGGAGGTTGTTCGGCTAGCCAGCCTGGGAGCTGAACACGAAAAAGGTGTTGTATCGAAATGATGGCTGAAACAACAGAATAATGGATGTCTAGGTTTCAGCGTTTGCGTGACGTTTCACCAAAGATTTCTACCGTAATATTATTTATAACCTCATCAGTATTGATTATATATACTCGTTTGCATATGTTTAAGCGGCAAAGCGCCAGATGTATTTGTGCAAATGCGTATCTAAAGGAGTACACTGAACACTTCAGGTTGTAACAGGATAGCTACACCTTCTACCTGCAAGTAACATTATTACTTGCAGGTAGAAGGTGTAGCTATCCTGTTGCAACCTGAAGGGTTCAGTGTACTCCTTTAGATACGCATTTGCACAAATATATCTGGCGCTTTGCCGCTTAACCATATGCAAACGAGTATATATAATCAATACTGATTTGGCTATAAATATTATTACGGTAGAAATATTTGGTGGAACGTCACGCAACCGCTGAAACCTGGACATCCATTATTCTGTTGTTTCAGCCGTCATTTCGATACAACACCTTTTTCGTGTTCAGCTCCCAGGCTGGCTTGCCGAACAACCTCCTCGTGGTGCCAGCTGGGTGGTTCGGGTTTAACCCGTTCCAGCAAATAGTTCGGCGGCAGTGTTCCAGGACGTGGTGGGTTTTCGCCTGGCAAGCGTTCTCCCTATAAAAAGCCACAAATGTCTGCTTATCAACACTGTGACGTGGCGGATGTGACTCGCCACAAAATAAAGTCACTGGCCCGTGGATATCCGGAAAGTGCTATCCAACCCAAGGACATCAATCGCTTATGCTCACATTCCTGACGACAACAAACATTCAAAAATGCTGTGGCACATTCAAAGACACAAGCTACATTCATACACAATTACATACGCATATACACCCATACACTTACATATATTGTTATGCCAAACATGTACTTTTGTACGTTATTGATCACACTGTTAGCTAAACATGATCATGCCTGTAAAGGTGTGTCTCGCATGGTCGAGAATAAAAGTTTATTTATTTATTTATTTATTTATTTATTGCGTTCTTCACTGGAGCTTAAAAAACGAAGTGCGTGCATGATGTCGATGTTTCAAGCTAGAAGTGGGAGTAAAATACCGGTAACTGGAAACAAAGAAGCAGTAGAGTGGATGTAACAGACAATGCAGTCTATCGGATTCCACCGAAGCATGCCAAATGTGCCGTCCCTAATGCCGTTGTTTTCTTGCCTCGAACTTTTATCCAGACATTCACATTTTCCTTCGTCACATGCTCTAGCGGTTGTCGCTCAGTCCTTTCATCCTTCATTCGTATCCTGCTTACGGACACATGCTCAGTATCTGAGTGAACGTAGGCAAGACGCACCACGCTTGTTCTCTGTTTACTGTTCATTGCCTAATCGACTGACGATTGACCACTTCGTTGCAAACCACACTGAATAACACTGGAACCTCTTCACCGCAGTTTGTTTATCGACTGACCGTTGTCGTTGGTTTGAATAGCTAGACAACACGTTGCATTCGAGAGTCGAATTATTGTGTAAATCTTGGTCGGGATATTGTTTGAGGTTTGTTAATAAATCGTTATCTGACCATTTGTCAGTAGCACCGCAACTCTTCCGGCATCAACTGCTGGATTCACCCGGGGTGCAAAGTGTAGAGCAAGTTGCACGACCGATTCGTCGTAACACTGCATATGTAATATTCCTTTAGAGCTTCGGCGTTTTCGCGGAGTGAAATTGGGATATTACTATCAAATGAATCATCTGTCAACCTATTCACCAATTTCTGAAGTTCGGCTAAAATAAATGTGAGTTCATGTAAGGTTGTTGAGGCGGCCGAAATGAGAACATTTACTTTTCATTACAATTTACTTGTTAACCGATTGCACATTTTCCTTCTTGTTTTACTCGTCCTTACAACCGGCTCGACACTCGGTAGCCTTGTATGTTCTCGCGCTCAAGTTTTCGCTCTCATCTCGGCTGATCCGTCCGTTTCTTATTATTGCTCATCGAATACAGTCCGCTGTCCGACTCCCATTGCATTCTGATATCCGCGCTTAATTGCGCGCACCGTCTCGGACTAGTATTAACTAGTCCTACAAATTGGTGACCCCAATTCGCAAGCGCGAATTCAAATTTTTATCGTTTGTATTTGGGAAAAGCTAATTTTTGTCATGGTTGGAAAGGGTTTAGCTACCGTTGTCCTCGGTAACATCCAAACTTGTTTGAGTGGCTGCGGAGTGTATGCTTTATTTCGGTGGTATTAAGATGCGTTGAAATAGAAAATAATACGATATGGCTTTGCTTCATGAAAACCGTCCTGATAAATTAAAGTGATGACTACAGGCGTAGTTGAAGTTCACGGCATATTGGAAAGTAGACAAACGTTAAATAACAGTGTAGTGTAAACGACTGATTTATGGAGCACATAAGTGTTAATACAATTGTTTCGTGTACGTAACGTTTATGCTTCCAGTAAGTTACTTGCTTGGATAAGGGGTGTACTTATCTCGGTTTCCTCCTCCTTGGCGGTAAATTGAAACTTTTGAGCTGTAACGAAACCGAAACTGTAATGGGACTTTGAACGAACCGCCACTTTTAATTCAAGTTCAAGTTCAAGTTCAAGCGGGACTGGAACGATAGGATAGATCCCGTGAGTGTTCCTTCTTCGGCGGGTCGTTGAACCAGGAGTTGGCGAACTTTGAAATACTGATGGACCTAAAACAAAGACCGCATCACACCCTGTCCAACCAATTAATGCCCACGTATCCTGCCCTAGCAGTCCCTGCTGGGTCGGTTACGTGAAGTAAGAAAGAGGAAAAAGTAAACGCAGGAGGCAAAAGAGAAAGTGGTAAGAGCTAAGCAAATGGAATACCAAGATATTTGAGTCAATAAAAAAAGAACTGAAAAATGAAGGTGAGTCAGCTAGGAAAAAGGAAAGGTTTGCTGTTGCCACCCAAGAGCATCGAGCTGGCGCGCAAAACCCTTAACCGTAGGTTCCCTAACCACGTGATCTGGAAGAGAATTCCAGCGATCTATAACTCGGCGCGATAGACGAGTTTCCGTCCTAATCCTATCAGACCGTGGTTTATGCAGTTTCAGTGGGTGACCGCGGAGACTAGGTAACGTAGCGGGACTAAAAAGCCCTGACAAGTCCGGGCCAATCTTACCCGTCAAAATACGATAAGTGAGAATCAGGTCCCCTCTTATCCTTCGGTAGTGCATGGAGTACATCCCCAAACTGAGCAAGCGTTCAGGATACGTCTGTCCCTGTAGACCCTGCACTAACCGAGTGCCCACTCGTAACACCCTCTCCAAGTCCATTTTGTCTCGGTTAAGACATGGTGGACAAGCCTGAATACAATATTCCAGGTGGGGTCGGACGAATGTCGAAAATAGCTTCACAAACAACTTGGCCGTTAAGATTCCGAAAGAGCGGCGGATAAACCACATCATACGAAACCCTCGACAAGCAGCCTTCTTCCAGTTGTCTCCAGAATGAAGTGCTGATGCGTGTACGACTCCTAAATCAACCTGCTGAGTGACAACAGGGAGTTCACCACCGCCGAGAACATATCGGGTGGGAGGATTAGCAGCTCCGATTCGGAGAACAGTGCACTTGGCCCTATTTATGGGCATCAACCATAAGATAGACCATTCCCAGAGTGTATCCAAGGCACGCTGAATTGCCTCAGGACCCCCTGGGATATCCACAATATTCCAGAGCTTAAGGTCGTCAGCAAACATTAATGATGACACCCCTAACTCTCCCGGCAAGTCATTTACATAGATCGCGAACAACAATGGCCCCAATACCGAGCCCTGCGGAACGCCACTAAGGACAGCTTGCCTGAGCGAAAGGCTACGCCCCACCCGTACGCACTGTTCCATCCCCTCAAGGAAGGCAGACACCCATTGAAGGGCGCGACCAGATATCCCGTAGGATCTCAACTTTAGTGAGAGCCGAAGATGTGGAACAGTGTCAAAAGCTTTCGAGAAATCTACGAATAGCACGTCTACAGCGTGGCCACTGTCTACCGCTTCGGCCCAGCTTTCACGAGCTACAAGTAAATTAGTCTGACATGAAAATCCTTTGCGGAATCCATGTTGTGCAACACTGAGAAGGTTGAATCGATTCAGGTGGTTCTCCACTGAATCCCTTATCAGCTTCTCGAACAATTTGACTACTACGCTTGTCAAACTGACAGGCCGGTAGTTCGCGGGTAGAGCGCTGTCACCGCCTTAAAAATCGGACAGATGATTGCCTCCTTCCATTCCGAAGGTAGGCTGCAGCTGTCCAGCGATATTGAAAATACGCACGTGAGCGGACCACTCAGCTCAGTGGCCAGTTCATGCAACAGCTTCGGATGAATTGAATCAGGACCGGAAGCTTTAGAGGGATTAATGCCTTGCAGTAGCTCGAAGACCTGAGTCTCCGTTATGCTAAATTCAGCTAAGCAAGAATCCTCTGGAACTCTTGAAACCAATTCAACCTGCGGTAAAGAGGTCTCCCGAGCAAAGACCGTAGTATACTGATCACTAAGTATACAAGCCTTGTCATGGTCAGTTTGCGCAGGGGTCCCGTCTACTCGCAATAAAGCTGGTATAGACAATTTTGCCCCGCTGCGTCTTTTAACGTAAGCAAAAAACTTCTTGGGATTAGCTGCGGCCGAGTCCGCTAAACCCTGCTCGTATTGGAGACGAGCAGTTCTGAGATGTTGCTTACATTTATTTCTATTCTCTCGATAACTATCATAGGTACTGGCTGATGGAGCTGCTTGGTAGGTTCGCCAGCATCTAGACCGTTTCTTGAGTAGGTACTTGCCTGTGGTATCTATCCATGGAGGCTGTGCCCTTAACCCTCTTTTCCTAATGAGTGGAATATAGGGTTCGGAAACCTCCGTAAGGTATGCCTTAAATTTATCCCAGGCTAACTGGACAGAGTCAGCCATCGAAATCTCACAGTTCAGAACTGAAGCCTTAGTTCGCATTGCACTAAAGTCCGCCCGCCAAATATTCGGAAGTAATTCAACAGCGGTCTCTTGGTGCCTTGAAAGAGCACATCGAAAGGATATGCATACGTGATCGCTGGACCCTAGAGGTGCACCGCATGAAACGTCAGTCACGAAGTCCAGGGGCTTAGCGAAAACCAAATCCAAAGTAGATGGCATTTGGTTGTCCATATACCTAGTGGGAAAGTCAACGAACTGGTGCAAAGGCACTTGAAGAGTCAGTTCAAGGAAGTCTGCACCGAATGTTCCTAATGCCGAATTGCAAGAAAGATCGGCCCAACAGACTTCCGGGAGGTTGAAATCCCCTAGAACTAAACACTTATTCGCAGACTGAGTGCGAATAAAGTCAAGTATACCACTGGAGGAACTTCCAGGACTTCTGTATACCACTATAACTGTAAACTGGGTAGAGGAAGTGCACAAAACAGCCGATAGGGCTTCAACAGTCTGATCCGACGACTGGAATGTGCAAGTCCTCAACACATCTAAGTTACAGCTCACATACAGTACAACGCCTCCGCCTTGGCGACCAACGGAGCGATCAGTTCTAAGCAGCGCGTAGCCAGGTAAATATACCTCACCGTCCGTGATATCCGGAGACAACCACGTCTCAGTGAAAGCAAGTATGTCGGGACGAGATTTGTCTACAAGTAGACCCAACTCGTGCATCTTGTTCCTTAGGCTACGCACGTTGCTAAGTACTACCTCAAGGAAGTTTTAGAGGGTTGCCTATTCCGGGAGCCCAGAGAGCGATTCCAGAAGACAGATCGAGTTGCAGGGAAACTTTTATTGGTTCAGCAAAAGATTCCCTGTTAGCTAGCTATAAACGAACGACACCGTGGACGCTCTAGCTAGGGGAACGGATCAAGCACAGCACACAGAGCAGTCGCGCGTTGCAACCGAAGCGAGCGCCAAGCAAAAATGGCGATGAGCAAGTAAAGCATTCGAACTCAGCAATCAGTTCAACAAACCACACCGGTTGCCTAAGTGTACAATTATAGAATTTTGGTTAGAATTTTACACAAGCAAACCGGGGAATCTCCAGACTGCTACATAGCCCTCTCCCAGAAGGGACTGTGTAAGCAGTCCTTCGATCTACGTGAGGACTGTCCGTCGCGGGCCAGCCTTCTGCGAGACCAGGTTGTGAAACCCGATGCAGCTGCTGGGGGAGAACCATGCAATCGGACCCTAGCGGGCTCCCACCCGTGTCCTCCCTACGGTGTCGAAACGGTAAAAAAACTGTTTGTAGGGGGGGACAGTTAATAAAGTTCACGTAGGCAGTTGAGCAGGAAGATTGTTGAACTTCCAGTTGACGTGCGGAGATCCAGCGGAAAGTGAAACCGAGGGGCAACCAACCGACGGGGTGTATATGGAAAGCAAAACGAAAAAGCAGCATAAATGCATAGCAATACACAAAAGAGTGCAAAGCGAAAAACGTGCAAAGCTGTTTTGGGTTTTCAAAAGGTTTTGCTCTTTTTTGGTAGTTTCAAAACGTTTTGGTCTTTTTTTGTGGATTTTCAAAAACGTTTAGTAAGAGCAGAAAATTTCTAAGGCACGTTCTACGTAAAAAAGTAAGTGCGAACGGAGTCCGAAAAACGAACCTTAGGTTTGAGCTTCCTACCGCGTTGATTGAGAGTAGGGCGGGTAGGAGTGCTGTCGGTTGTGGTTGTCGGTTCTGCTGGAGCGGACTGACTCGTCTGAGGTTGCGGTGCCAGCTGTGATGGCACAGGCTGTGAAGGTGCTTGTTGCACCGGCGAGTCAGACTTGTCGAAGAATGCTGGCTTGAGTCGATCAATGGTGATCGTCTCAGTGGTGTTGCGTCGTGGCTTGCTTATGTCGGGATCAGCTTGTTGGGCAGCAGCCATAGCGGCTAGATCAATGTTGGTGCCAGGCGATAAGCTGATCTGCTGAATGCGTGAAAGCGCATCCGCGACGGGATTGAGAGCACCTGAGACATGACGTACGTCTGTCGTAAACTGAGAAACGTAGTCTAGGTGTCTAGTTTCCCGCGGCGAGTACTTGTCTGTTGCGCCATTGATTGCGTAGATCAATGGCTTGTGGTCGGTGAAGACGGTGAAATGTCGACCTTCGAGGTAGTGACGGAAATGTCGGATACCTAGGTAGATAGCTAACAGTTCCCTACCGAAGGTGCTGTATCGCGATTCGGTAGGTTGTAAGCGCTTTGAGAAGAAACCTAGAGGTATCCATCGATGGTCGATGAGTTGCTGAAGAACTGCACCGACGGCAGTGTCTGATGCGTCAGTTGTCAGAGAGAGTGATGCAGACGTGTCTGGATGGGCGAGAAGCGCTATGTTGGAGATAGCGTCTTTAAGCTTCTCGAAAGACAGTCTAGCGTCGTCTGTAAAGTGAAAAGACCGTTGTTTACCGCGGAGCAAGTCAGTCATTGGTTGAACAATGCTCGCGCAGTTAGGTATAAAGCGTCTGTAATAGTTGACCAGGCCAAGGAATCGGCGTAACTGCTTGAAGGAACTGGGAGCAGGATAGTCCTTCAGTGCCTGGATTTTGTCTGGCAGGGCTTCGATACCAGAGGTAGATATGCGGTGGCCAAGAAAGTCGATGGAACTTTGGCCAAGCTCGCATTTATCGGGGTTGACGGTAACCCCATGCTGCGTCAAGCGTTGGAAGAGTGCGTCGAGGTGACGAAGATGTTCGTCATTAGAAGAGCTGGCGATGAGAATGTCATCTAGATAAGGGATAAACGCCTTCGAGTCCTCGCGTTACCTCATGAATGAAACGCTGAAAAGTTTGGGCAGCGTTGCTGAGGCCGAAAGGCATTCTGAGGTACTCGAATAGGCCGAATGGCGTGATGACTGCTGTTTTAGCAATGTCGTCTGGCGCCACAGGTATCTGATGGTAGGCGCGAACTAAGTCGACTTTGCTGAAGATAGACTTGCCAGCTAGAGCTGAGGTCAAGTCGTGCATGTGCGGGATAGGGTATTTATCCGGGACGGTAACTTTGTTAAGTGCCCTGTAGTCACCACAAGGGCGCCAGTCACCGGACTTCTTCGGCACCATGTGTAATGGTGATGCCCATGGACTTTTGGACGGGCGGATGATTCCCAGTTCGAGCATTTGCTCGAATTCCGCCTTAGCAGCTTTGAGCTTGTCCGGGGCTAGTCGGCGAGGGCGGGCCGAAACAGGTGGGCCCTTAGTGCAAATGTAATGCATGACGTTCGACGTCACAGGAGGCAAGTCGTTCAGGACGCGAACGAGTTTAGGGTGCTTGCTGAAAAGCTCTAGAAAAGGCTGTGAAGCTTGAGGTAGGACACGAATGGGAGTGATAGCAGCCACGTTGGCGCTAGTCCCGATAATACTGAGCTGTGTCCTAGAGTCGATAAGCTTCTTCCTTTTAGCGTCGACGATGAGGTCGAAGCGTTGAAGAAAGTCTATGCCTATGATGGCGAAAGGCACAGCAGCGATTATGAAAGGCCAGCGAAAGGTTCGCCGGAGGCCTAAATTGAGCGTTAGCAGCTTTTCGCCGAAAGTTGCGATTGGTGTGCCATTGGCGGCACGCAGCTTGGTCGGCGATGGTGAGACGACCTCATCTGAGCTACGGGGTATAACACTAACTTCGGCACCAGTGTCGACTAGAAACTCGGTGCCGGAAGTTAAATCCCTAACGCGGATGAGGCGACTTTGGTGTTGGCCAGGCGCGTCCGTCGCCGTTACGGACCGGCCGAGGTTTCCCTGCTTCTTGGCGAAGCTGCAAGGTTTGATACATTTACGAGCTGCAGTACCAAAACGCTGGTGGTACCAACAGCTAGCTTGCCTGTTGTTAGAGTTAGAAAGTTTGCAGGGCGACTTTGATCGGCTATGACGACGACGGTCCATAGTAAGCTGCTGGACCTGGCGACTAAGTGTCGCGACTTGTGTTTGCAGGGCTTCTATGGTTGACTGTAAGCCAGTGATAGAAGTGCCCTGGGACGCGACGGCATTGATCTTGCTGGCGTCGGCTTGTGGCTGTGATCGTTCAATAACTCGATCCGCTAAGTCTGCTAGTTGAGTGAGCGGAACGGAGCTCACTGTAGCGAGAATCGCTTGTGTGTTTTCAGGTAGCCGTTGTAGCCATAGTTCGCGAAGTAAAGTCTCATCCATGGTTGAAGAACCAAGGAGTTGCTGCATCTCTCGTAGCAGGGTTGAGGGCAGTTTGTCGCCCAGCTGCAGATCCCTGAAAAGCTGTTGCAGGCGAACTTTCTCAGAGGGCATAACACGCTTAATCGTGGCCTCCTTGAGAGCCTCATAGCGGTTTTCGGTCTGAGAAATGATGACGTCACGAACCTGCATTGATATCTCCTTGGGGAGATAGGACAGGAGCTTGCAATACTTCGCGTAGTCGGAAGTGATTCTGTGGTTATAAAACTCAGCCTCAAGATGAGCGAACCACAAAACAGGATCCATGTCCCAAAAAGGTGGAACTGAGAGAGATACAACACTAAGCATAGACTCTACCTTATGGTCTACAGATTCCATGATTTGAAAAAATGACGCGAAAAAATAGGCTACCGTATGCAAAAATAAAACCGGAAAATATGAAAAATAAATGGAACGAGCTCACCAGAGAAAAGTTCGAAATATCCGGCGTTGAGATTGTTCCGGATCCGGGGTCACCAATTTAGAGGGTTGCCTATTCCGGGAGCCCAGAGAGCGATTCCAGAAGACAGATCGAGTTGCAGGGAAACTTTTATTGGTTCAGCAAAAGATTCCCTGTTAGCTAGCTATAAATGAACGACACCGTGGACGCTCTAGCTAGGGGAACGGATCAAGCACAGCACACAGAGCAGTCGCGCGTTGCAACCGAAGCGAGCGCCAAGCAAAAATGGCGATGAGCAAGTAAAGCATTCGAACTCAGCAAGCAGTTCAACAAACCACACCGGTTGCCTAAGTGTACAATTATAGAATTTTGGTTAGAATTTTACACAAGCAAACCGGGGAATCTCCAGACTGCTACAAGGGTTTATTATATCGCTCGAACGAAACTCTCTGCGCCACAAACCTAGCCGGCGAAGTAAATCAAATACTGAGACCTTGTAAACACACTTCTATTAAGTATAGAACACATTCGATTTTATAGCTCATGTGCGATTACCTGCTGCTGCACACTTCGGGTCTAACTCACATCACTTTTATAGACATACATAATCTTCTAGGGATCTCGCCTGAGCTGATGTATTCATGTCACGCCGAGCGCGTAGTAACCCATGTCATGATGACGGAATGGTTTTGTCAGCTTCCCTTTTGGCTTGGCGCTGCTGACCTTGGTCATGTGTCAACCCATGTCATGATGACGGACTGATTTCATCTGCTTTCTTCGTGAGTTGCCGCAGGCTCACTTAAAGTTTCGAAACCGCGCCACAGAGTTCTTTTATTGCGGCTGCCTAATAACTCCCCATTCGAAGTGAGTCTGCTGGCTTACCGTTCGAACTAGACTTTGATCATATTCTTTCTTCTTGAGTTCAAC
>CALYDF020008142.1:0-11905 GCA_944474145.2 Dicrocoelium dendriticum | reverse complement strand
GCTGATCGCCGTCACTGAGGAACACTTGCACCATCTCCAACCATACACTAAGAAGGACGAATTGTGTAGGCTACTGAAGCACACGATCATGAACGAATGGCCCGAAGCCAAGAAAAAAGTTACCAAAGCATCTGACTCCATTCTTCCAGTTTCGTGGTGAACTCATTGCTCAGAATGGATTAATATTCAAACGCACCACAACAATGGTTCCAAAGGCACTGCAGCGTTCGACGCTGGAGCTGATACACTGTGCACATTTAAGAACCAACAGCTGCGTGGCAAGAGTTAGAGAACTGTTTGTTCTGGCCCGGAATGACTAGCCAAATACGTGACTACGTCTCCAATTGTGTAGCATGCAGAGCACACGACGTACGCCAGCCAAAAAAACGATGACGCTACGTGACGTTCCTGACAGATGATTGCACTAGACATTTTTCTCACGATGGAGGGAACGATTTGATTGTGGTAACTTATTTTAGTGACTACTTCGAGATCGATGCACTTACGACGACTGGTATGCAATCCGTGGTGAACAAATTGCGATGCCAATTCGCTCGACATGGAATACCCGAGGTGGTAGTTTCAAACAACGGGCCGCAATTTAATAAAGCAGGTTTTCGCGCATTCAGCAAGAAGTGGGATTTTCGTCACCGGCTAACCAGCCCGTACCATAGCCGACCAAACGGTAAGGCTGAGTCCGCAGTGTAGGAGGCGAAGAAATTGCTTACAAAAGCCAAGGAGACCCAGATAGTTCCGTACATAATGTTACTGGATCGAAGGAATACACCATCTACTGATATTGGAGCGAGTCCTGCACAGTGTTTATTCAGTCGCCGAACAAGAACGCTAACACCGACTGCTACTACTCTACTGCATCCCGAGATAGCGCCGTCCGATGTCCTGTACGACCGACTACGGAACAGAGTGATAAGGCAAAAAAAGTACTATGATCACTGATCGAAAAGCCTCCCACCACTAGGTACAGGAGAAGAAGTGTGGGTGCAGCCATTACCGGAACCCGCTGGATGCTGGCGGAAAGGCGTGAACGAAGGCCGGAAGGGCGAGAGGTGCTATGAATTCAAGGTTGGGGGTCATCTCGTTCGACGGAATCCGGTGCAACTGAGAAGAGTGCGTCAGAACTGGACACCGCAGAGAGAGGGTCAGCCACAACAACCGGAGAGGAATACTGCTACCCAAGTCCAGGACATGAAACGCACACGAAGTGGTAGGCAATACGGAACGTATTATAACGTCATCCTAAAAAACCAAAAAGAATAAGATGTGATGGGGCTGGAAATGCTGGTGATTGTAAATGCTGTAATGCCGATCGAATGTCCCGGGCCAGACCGATAAGGAGTGAGCATATGACTGGAAGCAGATTGGTCAGCCATTCAGGAAATAGTTGGCCCTTGCTAGCGGTCAGCTTGCAACCATTCACTAAACGCGCAAGTAACCAATCAGGCGCCCTCAATCGAAGGAACGCATACTCGTGCACCCTTGAGCCAAGGCTTGCGGCATTGGACCGAGTGAAGAAGCGCGAGGGCCCAATCCCGCCGATCGTACATCCAGTCGGAAAGTCAAGGTGATTTTAGACAGAGTGAACTTGGCGAGCAAGCATAAATCAATGAAAAAGGAGCCAGCGACACAATGCAAATAAGAGGGATGAGCCATTGAAATGGACTGTTGTAAATAGTGTATATACTCAATAAATATTCAAGCGTAATCTTAGTAAACGACTTCGTGATCGCGGCACAGTTTACGTGCATCTCGGAGGGCAACATAACACTTCCTTTATTTGACAGCGCCACACTTCGTCTGCATTCGACCGAACCAGTTCTGTCTCGTCCATCCGGCCTTGTCAATTGTAGTCAGCTTATATGGGTGGTTCCCTGTTGCGTGACATCAGCCACGCTACGAACTGCTTTTGCACTCCCTACATCGGTGCGTCCTGCATGGTGAAGTCGCACCAAGTTGTCCAAAACCCCAAACTGGCCAATGGCTAACGGTTTATGGTGATTGTTTGAAAGCACTACCGTTATCATCTGTGTGAAGGTAGGCCAATCCTGTGGTTGGGAATTCGATCAGACAAGACGCTTTTAGAGCACTGGCGTCGATGTTACATTTGATCCGCTCTTACTGAGTGTCAATTCGATTATCCAAGTGCCCTTTGACCCTTCAATTCTTTTTCTTGCACGTTATTTTATATTGGTTGTCATAGGGATGACCTATTGAACCACACTTTGCACTGGGTCTTGATTTACGGAATGCGGTTGACAGGTTGAACAACATCACTGGATGTCGCCCTCTTATATGACGCGTCACATTGTCCGGTTCGATTACGGTATCCTGCCGTGGTAGATACGTTTTAGTTCTTACCGAGAATTAAGCCCATAGGATGAGCTTTCGGTCCCTACATGCTCGTCTTCCATCGATCTTCAGCCAATTGATGCCACGAGACGATGATGCAATATTGACCATCTACTTTGTAGAGTCGCACAGCAAACGTTTTTGATCAGCTGTTCGATGGACATGAAGGTGCATATAGATGCCGAAAATCGCCACTTCGTTCTGACGCACGCCAAGATCCTCGCAAGTGCCAAAAGTCGATAAGCATTTGTATTCATTGAAGCCTGGCATTCAAAGTAGAGCACGATCAATATGTGCTTGGATCTAGAAGTCTCTTACGAAGCTTTGTGAACCAAGTGCTTGACTCCGCACTAAGTATGTTGCATAGTCTGGCAACTAAATGTTAGTTCGGAAATTAACGCAAACTCCCCACATCTTTACGACGTATTTGGTTTTTCGTCCGATTGTCTGCTTGTCTTTGTGTAACTGATTTGTCAGTCATCTGGAGCTGAGCTTGCTTACCAAGCGTGTGCATTCCAATACATATTTCCTGTGATCCGAGTTGACGCTACACGATGCAGTCGACGCTGCGACATGATTATGTATTTGTTTCGTTTGGTATTTTTTAGTGTGATGTCGGTTTTATGCTTAGACTTGCCAACCCCGGGGACGTTTCCTTACGGTTCATCCGTGGGATCTGCTGTGGAGTGGACCAAGTGTTTGCCCTGTGTCCTCATTCCCAGCGTCTGCGATACTAGCCGGTGTACAAGCAATTACGGTTACATGGCAGCGAAGTCTAAGTACGGAGTATTGGAACACACATCTGATTACTTTTCATACTTGATGATCAGCATATGTTAATTGTACTGGATACGACGGGATAGTTGTGAAGATGTTTCGAACTCCTGCGGTCCGTACTCGAGACAACCTACCATCTAGCGTATGGTCGAATCAGATTAGCCTTCTTCCTTTAGGCAGATTTGATAGAGCGGACTTAGAGCGCCTAGTTATCTGATCAAGCGCTTCCAACTGTAGACTGCGGACGTCATTTAGCTCGCGAACGTCTGTCCTACAGTTGAGCTCTCTTCAGCTACCCTGCAAGTAGGACGTATATTTGCACATGAATCAGTGCTCAATGTTTTGACTAGAACCTAACATATGGTCGAGAGCAGTGGTAGTGTCCACAGTCCTCCCCACTACGCAACACTCTATGGACTCGCTGGCTACATCCACTCAAAATTCCGCTCCGCTTCGGCCACGTGGGATAGACCAGTACATCTCCAATGCCGTGAGCATTGCTCCCTAAATACATAATCTTCAAGATTCCGAATAGTTCCCGTCAGTGAATGCCATTTTCGGCAAGATGAAAGCTAGAATCCAGAGATGATCTTGCGCTCGGTTCGTAACTGTCGGCCCGTAGCCTTATGGATCACAAACCTGCAGTGTAATCCGAGCGCGCGAGTTCCAGCCTGCTTAGAGACCGGACGACCATCGCAGTATTTTAGAGCATGTGCGACCGGTGCTGGCTGTGCGCCAGCGAAGCCTCGATACTGCGCACCTGGGTACCGCTGATACCTTTTTCGGTTTCAACTGTTAGTCCGTCTCGTTGCTATTTTTGTTTCGCTTTTTCGTCACATCCCTTTTTCCGTCTTTTTTATAGCTCTCAAGTAGCTATCACTACGAGTTAGATTGACAACTGCGTTTAGTTACATCTCAATGCTCGATCCACCTCTCTTATGATGAACTCAGCAACATTGTTCGAGCAAAAACCCTTTCCTGGTTTTTTGTATGTGTGGGGAGATTAGAGTGAAATTGTCGATTCATCTGCAGCTATTTGAAACAAGCAGCTACGGGAAATTGTGAATCCATATGGTCTGGCACTCACGGCGAATCTCCACAGTTTGGTTAGCTTGATTACTCCCTTTGTATCCCTGTGCCTCCAAACTGTAGCAGGAAGAAATACGCGCGCTTTCTGCGCAAGTACGCTTTTTTTTCACCCGCGTTCATATCAACCGCATTCTAACAATTCGATCAATGGGTGGGTTTCGTGAGACCCATATTGTCCGTTGGTCGTAGATGAGAGTCCCGTTTACTGTAACTAGTCGATCGAGTACGTGCGAAGTGTGAACCTATTCCTTCCAATCCTTTAACACCCTTAAATTGCTACTCTGCTCCAGAAGTAACAACCTGTGGATCTGTTCCTCACATTTCCTAGTAGATTCGCAGCTCGTGTGAAGAATCGCTTTCCTGTATCGCATCCTAGTCGGTAGGCCGCTCCATACATTTGTGGTCACGTGTAAACGTTTGCTTGATGCTTCCACCTCCATTTTGTCAAAATCGGTTTATTGGGCCCGGAGTACGCGTTGACTGGCGAGGTCGACTGATTCCCTGCTCATCTAAATGTTCCGTCGGCTCAACACTACATTTGTATAAATAGTTTGTTTTGTTAGCTTGATTTGGGCGGATAGCTGATCACGCAGATCTTCGGATTCCAACTCGACCAAGAATGGAACTTCACTACTTTTTCCGCGATCATAATGTTGCGATAACTTTTAAGTTAGATTTCGGTTTGCTCATGCCGATAGGTATTCTACCGTTGCGTACATATGATAGTCTCAGAATTAGCGGGACCACGGCTGATAGATTGAGTGAACGTATTCCTCGGGTAATCAAGCAAAAGCCACCCAATCCAACTCAGTAAACGCGTTGGTTGGTGCTTTAGACTGCTGGGGCTGTTTAAGCGGGCTACTAGTTATCATGTAGAACTGCTTTCACGATTCAGCGTACACGCTTCTACGTCACAGGTCACCTGTTCGTGTAGAACTACACCCGGCGCCGTGTACGTGGTTGCCACGTAACAGGCCACAAGTTTTGTGTAGTGCTATGCCTGACTCAAAGTGCACAGTTGCTAATGTACACACTACCTACTCGAACCGTGCACCAAATCGCGTGTTTGCACTGACGCGAACCTCCGTTTATGGTTCAGATTTAAGGTCACATTTTTGTATGTATATTTGTCGACTGTGCGAGTTACAGTCCAAATTACGCAGTGATCTCAAATTACACATGTTATTTCAGCTTTTCCGAAAGAGTTCATAATCAAGTATACGGGGAGTTAAACTGGTATAAATGGTAAAAGGAAGGAGTGGTTAAAAACAGGCTGAAAGTGGTTATTGAAAAAAGCACAATGGCGTTAGTACGGTTAACCGTAGCACCGACTTGTGGGAACCTGCTTCCGTTCGCGGTATTCCCTCCACGTCCCATTTGACTTTGTGTCAGTGCGGCATAACAGCATGCGAAGCATCACCATACTAGCTCGATTTTTGTACTCGTTCTTATATATAATGAATAATGGGCTCGCAATGCTAAGTGGACTCTCATGTTTTGCGTATTTTTAAATATGCTTTTAGGTCATTCAGCACATTTCGGCTTCTGACTCTTTCAAATCTGACACCTTTTCCACTTAAAATGGGTGTGCTAATTTGTCTTGAGTAGGCATATTTCTTCTCACCAATAGGTCTGTGACCATTCGTCACACGTGGATGTATTATATAATACGGAAGCTTCATTCAATCTCCTCTGGAGATCGGCCCAATCATATTGAACAGTGGAAACAAGTATAGTGGATGGATAAATACAAATAATGCTAAATGAGTGGTATATATCCGATGAATGATGCTTCAGATTTTTAGCAGGGAATACATAGAAAAAATAGAAATAAGGAAAAATACTGCTCTATGCACGAGTTTGAGATAGATCCAGCAACTCCGGACAATCGAGTTGTAGAGTAATTGGTGTGGAAAGTGGACTTCAGAGAGCATCAACAACTGCCACAGGTAGATGAGTTGTTTTCTACGGAAATATGCTGACAATTAGCAGTGCACAGCAAGTGTAAAAAGAGAAAGTGAAATTCGTTTTGCATGGCGAAAATCGAGACAACGTGATGTTGGAATGTGAATAGGTTCATTGCTTTAACTAAACTAGGAAGATATTATTCAGACAGTTTGCACCTATTATCGTACACTTGTCCGTTGCACCTATATTTCAACTCCAGTTCCTTCCGGAAGGCGCAAGCAAAGTAAAGTCTATCAGCGGCTCGATGTTTAATTTCCTGTGCAGAGTGTCGAAGCCATTTTGAAGCGGTTGATGGAGATGCGCTGGCCCAGACGAAGGCCTAATTCGGAAGGTTTGTTTTGGGACTTACCGGTGGTCGTCCGTGTTTCTCAGGTTGTGCTCCCTGAGGTTGGGAATGTGAGTTAGTGTCCGATAGGACGACCACTAACCGGGATCCGTATCTAACCGAAGCGTCCTTTGAGCCAAATATCTTGTAGTTCTCCTATGGTGAACAGTACCATTCATACCTGGAGGGTCGTTGGAGTGATTCTGACTCGGCCGAATGTTTTCGGTGAGTTGGTTGATTTAATACCACCGAACAGGGATGAGTGCGCCGCTACATCGGGGTAATTGGTGTGCTGATTTCATAATGGAAGCAGTACGTCCAATAGGGAAGAACACAGAACACAGTAGTCGCCTTAGCAGCATACTTGCCACTTCGATTGGTAGCGGCTTGCAGAGGATGTCGTTGCTCTTGGATCAAGCCCTGCCCTCTGCACATTCATGACATGCAAGACTGTTGAGGATGAGCTGCGCTGTATCGCAGTTAGATATCATTCATGGCGGTCCGCTGCCGTCGCCCATGGCTCAGTGCCATAATTCGCTGACTCGCAAAAGTAAGGTCTTGGGTTCGAATCCGGCAGGATTCGGCGGGTGCGCGCTGCTGACGAGTCCCAATGAGACGAAACGGCCGTCTAGCGCTTTCCCGGATGTGTGGTGCCTGTCTGTCTGTGTCTAACTGCGACGAAGCTCCACAAGAACATAGACAGTCAAAGCGATGTATCAACTCACGAGGGACATAGGAGGCACATAGACGAGAGGGGTAGGAAGACCACCTTTGGACGTTTGTGAATGTTTCATTGACATGAAGAGTCCAATATACTTCATAGTTCAGTACCACATCTAGGTAACTCACTGATGTCGCAGAGTGCAATCCATCGCCGTGAATAAACAGCTTGGGGCACTGTGTAATGAACTGATTGTACCTTGCTCCTTTGTGTAACGAAGAAAGATCACGGAACCTTGATGCATAAATGGAACAATGGAGTATTGAGGGTAAAAAAGAGCAATGCTTAACGAGTCCCGTGGGATGGAAATTATTGCGGAAAGTAAATCGTGTGCTTTGGACCAAATATTGAAGTCATTCAGATGATCTTGCAGCCTGAGTGAGGAATCGGCGGTTCGATGATTGATACCTAGTACAATGTCGTCAGCATATTTTAGTAGCCTCGCTTCTGCGAGGACTGTTATAGAGCTGAGGCAAATAGCAGAAGGAAAATGCCAAAGCATTGCTCCCTGAAGCACTCCAGAGTTCGCGACTAGTTTGCATGAGCCGCTGCCACTAAGTGGGGTAATCTGAGTGTGTCCAACAAAATAATCTCTATGCAGATGGACGATGCAAGGATGCATTGTTTGAATGAGTAAACGCTTCAGCAGCAGTTTGCAATTTACACAGCCAAATGCATTGCCATAATCAAGAAAATACAAGCGAGTTTATTTGTTCCGGTTGTCAAGGGATGACAATACAACGTGTATGTAGCAGGCCACTGCATCTTAAGTGGATCACGAACTGCAGTAAGCGAATTGTAGGGGTCAATGCGGCGAAGGTGGGACAGCATTATTTCCAGAATGACTGTTTACAGAACTTTTGACGCAAGAGAAGTGTAGACCATAGGCCGATATTTGTTAGAACCTTTTTTCTCACTGGTGTGATACTTACACTCTTCCAGCCGTCAGCGACTTTCGGTTGCATCATACACATTGAATATGAAGACGCCAGACGCCAGACGCCAAAAGTCAGTATATACTTTTAGTCGGATAGCAGAAACTTTATCCAGACCAATAGCTTTACCAGAACGTGGGTGTTTTAGTGTATTATTATCATTATTAGTATTCATAGTTACATTGTCGATAGGACAGAATGCATTCACAGACCTCAGAACTTGGGCATAGGAAGGTTCTGTGGTTATCCTAGTATCGCAGTCACTGAACTGGTTCCTTTATTCTACATTCCCATCGAAACAGGTTGCCCGTCGAGTTATCAAGAATAGACTGCAGGTACACTTGGTTAAGATGACGGAGCTCCTCTTGGTGGGAAGAGTAGGAGGCCTACTTAAAGTACCAACTTTTCCTTTACGCACTTGCTCCTCAAATCGCCGCAGCCATTTCAGTTGGAGAGAAGAGAACCTATGGGCACGGACGTAGAGTTTTTAAGGACAGCATGTGTCATAAACAGAAATGTTGATAGCTTGTCAAACTGTCACAATACTTGGAATGGTCAGAGTGAATGTAATTACTAAATTACTAAGTACTAAATTATACCATGGAGCCGGTCGATTGTTTGTGAAGAGCACAGTCCCCTTGCGAACCTTTGATAGCTGAGGAGATTGATATGTTGGTGGTTTGGTTTGCCATAGATGACAGATGAAATGTTGATGGCTAAATAAGCGAAATTGCCAATCGGAGCCCACATACACACAGAGTAACGAAAACCAGACCCAGGGTTGCATCTAATCTGGTGAGTAAATCAACGATGTTCCGTAACCCCTGAGTGGTGAGAAAAGTGGTAACACATCTGTTGAAATTTCACGCAAAGACACATAACGAACGGCTTTGGTGTTATATGTTGGCTGCGGTTAAACCATCGCAAAAATGCTATGCTTCAACTCTGGCACAGTTAGGTTATATGCAGCTGTTAACCAACGATAGTGAGCGTTCCCCACTCAAACACATCGGTTTGCTTTGCAGCACTAAGCAGTTAATAAATCATGAAGAAAAGTAAAAGTTGCGTCTTGTTGCAACCCCCAAGCGTAAATAGTGTAACTAGTGTAAATAAGGACTCCGCCACCATTGTTTCGGTAAGCATATGGGCTGTAAACCCGATGGCAACTAAATTTTCCAACGGACACCACGAGATCATCCACTTCTGATGCAGCCAGGTTACTTGCAACATGATGCTTAGATGAGGAAGTTCTTTAGTAAAGACCGTACACGATTGTTCTGTCAATTTTCTAAGGAGCTAATGAGTGTTGATGCTAATCACTACAGGCACGTTTAGATCACTCGGTTTTTTCTTTCGAAGAGCGACCCTCCAACCAGTACGATGTGTTTGTACAAAATGGTTACACCACTTATAAAATCCTTTCCATCTGTAACTTATTACACGGCCGTTGGAAAACGCGCGACTCAATAGCGTACAAACACTTGGCAATTTCAAAATACCCCGCGAGTAGATAAGCGTCGCAGAGCGCCTGATAAATAAAAACCTTTCAGTTAAAAATAGCAAATGACCTTAGCGTGGTGCGATGATCCGCGTAACCCGGTGACTCATTAAGCTATGCTCGATGACACTTTTCAAGTGCCCTCAGAACCACTCATACTAGGCAGGTCAATGGTTAATGGTCAAAAAAAGTCTCACAACCCAAACCTTTTCGAAGGTTAGGCGAAGGTCTATGGCCCCTTTCAAATAAAACCTAGGCATGGGAGACAACTGGTCCACGGATTATAAGCTCGCAAGTCGTTTGGTGTAGAGCACGAGCCCCACGCATTGTCTGTCACCGAAGATAGGCGCAGTTAGAGTAAGCAATCTGGCCAGTTAATAAAAGATTATTCAGGTAGGCAGAACAAAGCAAAATAAAGTGGAATAAAGTTTAAAGCAGTTAGTTCCCTTCAACAATTTGAAAAGCACGGAAAGAAGACGAAGGCTGGTAGATGCATACATTCCGCATTGTCTCCTCAGTACCATTAACTATAACCGATAAGCATAGATATAGCTAACAGTGGGTGCTACCAGACAAGCTTAAGGTACAAAACGAATAACAGAAGTTCACACCTACGTCCAAGGCAGCTTTAGGCTGACAAATAATTGTTTCTGAACACACAACGCTGGCTTAATCCGGCTAATTGCGACAGCCTCAGCAAACCGAAGGAAGCGGGGATTAGGGTGACGTAACACAACTTTAAACGCTGAGCCCAGCTCTATCTGGTGACCCGAGTCTAATACGTGTTTGCCTATCGAGGAAGCCGGCGGTCTGCGCTAACATGGAATCTGACGAGGGTAGGCAATCTGAGCAACTTCACATTGAACCCACCTTGGCACATGTTCCTTTATTCGGGAAGTCAGCGTTCTATTGGTTCTGCCTATGTAACTTTTTCCGCAGTCACCTACACATTGGTATACACAGTGTGAGTTGGCCCCAATAGGCTGAGCTTCCTTCGTTGGAGGTATGGTCAAATTTCGGGTTCGGTTGATAACGACAACTTGTGCAGCATAGTAACTTCCTTGTGTAGCCGAAATTATACGCTTAGTTGTCTTCAGCGTGGCTAAGTCACCTTTGAAATGTAACTCGATATACACTTTCTTCTTGTCTGCCGTGTGCACCAAGTGCTTTGGTCCTCACAGTTGGCTGTGTTTCTCGATAAATCATCGAAGGTAGCCATTCGCCATTAGTGTTTCTGTAATTAACACTAGCTCATCGTCCAGACAGTTGGCCGAACAAATTCGTCTGGCACGACTAACTAGAGTCTTCACAAGTGTCCGTTTGTACCGCACTGGTGTGAAGCTAGTGAAGTGCA
The DNA here is from genome assembly GCA_944474145.2 of Dicrocoelium dendriticum. Classification (NCBI taxonomy): domain Eukaryota; kingdom Metazoa; phylum Platyhelminthes; class Trematoda; order Plagiorchiida; family Dicrocoeliidae; genus Dicrocoelium; species Dicrocoelium dendriticum. The sequence goes on along the minus strand of CALYDF020008142.1, from coordinate 871 downwards.
GGTACTGACCGGACCAAGTCGATTTTCGGTAAACTGACCTCTTAATCAATCCATCCTCCCTGCGAGTTATGAGTATGTCCAGGTATGGTAGACAATTGTTTTGTTCTATTTCACATGTAACCCGTAAGTTAGCATGAGCACCATTGAGCCATTCTACCAAATGTGTCAGCTGCTGCTCCGACGAACAGAAAGCCAGGATATCATCGACATATCTTTTGTAGTAGGGCACCTGGGCTATTTCTGTAGAAATGCTTCTTTCTACCATCAACATGAAGAAATCAGCGAGCACAGGACCTAATGGGCTACCATTGCTGCGCCGTCAATCTGACGGTATGGTGTATTCCGGAAGTGAAAATCCAGCTTAAAAGATCTAGTTTGATTGTGAGTTGATTTAGCCTAACTGCAGTGAAGAAGCATCAAGAATGCAACATTAACCTCTGCATGAGGCACATGTGCATAACATAATACGGTCGTAAAACACAAGTGCATTATTCTAAATCCTCAAAGGTTGTGCGACAGGCCTCAAGCCGATCCAGTGGGTTTCTGCAATCACGCTCCAGCGCTAGACTTGCCTCTCTCCCTTGTGGGTTAGGATATTGAGCAAATGGCTCCGCATAGAGTCCAAAAGCAAAGCCATCTTTAGCAATGAGAACCCGAAGGGTATTAGCTGTTCGCGAGCAAGTCAACAAGACTCCTTTTTCCTCTGCTCTTTTCTCTCCGCTGTCTTACTCGTTTATTCAGCAAAAGACTGCCGCTGAACTCGCAGTTGGTGCCATAGCTACATGCAGCCTTTCCAATAAACCTAGAATTTCAGTTCGCATTGATTCTGTTGACCTCCGCAATCTAGGTAAGTTCGGCCAACAGGCAGCGC
>CALYDF020008141.1:0-11948 GCA_944474145.2 Dicrocoelium dendriticum | reverse complement strand
ACGCAGAGAGCACTTGCTCAGCTGCGAAATCGCAAGTGTGAAGGGGCCGACGGGATCCCCCCTGAATTATTGAAACACGGTGGACCCGCGTTGGTGACTGCGCTGCACCACTTGGTGCAACGCGTGTAGGTTGAGGAACGGGTGCCTCCTGAACTGAAGGATGCCCTTGTGGTACCACTGTACAAGGGCAAAGGAAGCAAGCAATGTTGCATGAATTATCGTGGCATCAAAATGCTGAGTTGTGTGGGCAAGGTGATTGCCCGAATCCTGCTCAATCGCCTCGTCCATCAGGTTCTGGAACCTGACGTGGCGGAAGAGCAGTGTGGATTCCGTTAGGGTCACAGCACTATAGATATGGCGTTTGCGACTCGTCAGTTGCAGGAGAAGTGCAGAGAACGACACCAGCCATTGTACTCGCTTTTGCTGATTTCACCAAGGCATTTGATACGGTGAACCGCGAGGCATTATGGCTGGTGTTGGGTAAGTTTGGTCGACCGCGTAAGTTTGTAAGTTTAATTGAATGTCTGCATAATGGTATGCGAGCGAGGGTGCAGCTGAGTGGAGAGACCTCAGATGACTTTGCAGTTGTCACTGGTGTGAAGCAAGGCTGTGTCTTAGCTCCTGCCCTGTTTAATATACATACCATGATGTCTTGTGCTTTTGATGCGGCTTGTGCTTAAGGTGTTCGTGTGGAGCACCGTATTGATGATGGGTTGCTGAACATCCATCGTTTCGGTGTGAGAACTCTAGTCTGTGAGACAACTATATGTACGTTGCTGTTTGCTGACGACTGTGTTGTTTGCACACAGCGGGGATGAGTTGCAGCACATGGCTAGTGCTCTGGCTTCGACAGCGACCAAATTCGGGCTCACCATCAACACAAGCAAAACTGTTTGTCTCTTTCAGCCTTCACCGGAGGTGCGATCTTCCATATTGCCGCGAATCAGCATTGGTGCTGAAGTATTAGAAACTACCTCCCGCTTCTGTAACCTTGGGAGTGTGATGTCGACTGATCAGCAGCTACACAGTGAGCTGTGTATCCGCGTGTCGAAGGCAGCGGCGCAATTCGGGAAGCATGAGTACCGAGTGTGGAACAACCATCCGTTTACCATTGGCACGAAGCTGATGGTGTACAAATCCATGGTGTTGTCCGTTCTTCTATACGGCAGTGAAACATGGACGACGTACCGGCGGGATGTGCGATATCTCGAGCGGTTCCATCAGCAGTGTCTGCGACGGATTTTGCGCATCGGCTGGGGCGACAGAGTTGTCAGTGTTACTTCGAAGTGGGACGTTTGCAGTGGACTGCATACTTTTGCTGAGACACTTGTAGTGGCTAGGTCATGTGTGACGTATGGATTCGACGCAGATTCCCAAACAGCTGCTATATGGCCTATTGAGTGCAGGGTAGCGTCATGTGGGAAACCGAGGCTTCGTTACCAGGACACGATCAATGTGAGCTTATCACGTTCTAATGATGATTGCAGGTGTTGGGAATTGAAGGCGGTTGATCGACCTACATGGCGCGTCCTGATCACGAATGCAGTTGTCGAGGTTCAGGAGAAATCCCCCGTGCATGAAACGAATCAGCGTGGTACTGTATCACATGCGGTCGCGAGTGCATGAGTGAGGCAAGTCTAGTGAGGCACGACCTAAGTCAATCGGGACCAGCATTGAAAAGACGACCAGCGCTGCTGAGAATGTAAACAGAACCGGCGCGGCCTTAGTAAATTCACGGCATTCGATTTACTATCTGTGTGCTTGTGTGCTGAGTGGCTTTATTTAGGTGGTGGGTTTGCTATCTTCTCTTTATGTTTATATTCTTACCTAGTTTTATTGTCCGCTGAACAAACTAATAAAGTACCAATATCGCGTAAACGAATGGTGCTTAATTTCGTTTTTACTCCATTTTCTTATTTATCTTGATCAGTTTATCTGCCATTTTCAACTTATCGCGGCTATGTTGATAATCCATTTATACCATGTGCAAATTTGGCGGCATACTCTTACGGTGTATTCGACCCATTTTATTGGTTACTTAATTTCATGTGATAGTTGGTCGTTGCTGGAGGGGACGGGTTTCACGGTCCTTGTAACCGTGCTAGGTTCGAAGACTGGTTCCATGCACACGGTTTGTGTATGGAGCGGACTACCGTCCAGCTACCGCTTTGTGTGCGCTTGATTCCCCAAACACAGTGTGCTTGTGTTCGCCTGTGAAGGAGTGTGGGCCGGCTCCCTTGATGAAACGTGGCTCCCATCCACGTTCCTCCCGGTCTTATTCCTTCGGGTTTACACTGGATATGGGGTGTGTGATAGTAGCTGTGGGTGGTGCAACGCAAGCCACCCATGATCCCTTTGTAGGCGCAGGCGTCCTGTATCTGGCCACAGTGACAGGCAAATCCGGAACCGGATGCAGCCAAGCAAATATATGGCAGAGTTTTAGCAGCTGTTAACACAGGTGATTATGGTTGCCTAAAATTTTTGTAACTCATGATATGGTCACCACGGAAACGTCGATAGCTCTCACTGTAAATTCCAGGAATACTCAGACATTGTTCTTTAGGCAAGAGATGTAGCTCTTTGACTTATTTGTTCGCTCGATGTTGGGGAATTTCCAAGACCGTGAGACCCCGCTTCAGCCATGGCTGTCCTACTTAAATTGCGTATTCTACTGGCGGGCGTATATATGCAGAACGCAGCTGGGGATGAGTAGACTAGTCAACGGGGCCAAGTTCCAAGTTTTGGAAGCCCTTTTTTGATACTATGGCAGATTGCCCGGAGTGACCAAAGTCTTCATGAATCAGTATACCGAGATCTTTTCCCCGTGTAATGCTGGAAATCATGAGTGTCCAGATTATAAGTGTGAACCATTTGGCGCCCATCATTTAGTCACATTGATCGGGAGAAAATTGTAGATGGAACATCATGAACATTGCCGCGGTCGTTTTGAATCTGCATGTGGCCTGTTGGAGCTTCGACCGGCTGCCAAATTTTGATATCGACAGCGTGAAGCAAACAGTGTGAAGTGAACCAGCTCACTAGATCGTTACTGAAAATCAGGAATATATGGGACCCCAATACCGAACATCGTAGCACACCGCCTTCCACATGTATAGAATTTGATACTGATTTGAGTACTTTCAATTTAAGACGTCTGCGCAAAATGAGGTTGCTGATCCACCCTAGGAGGGGATCACCAATGCCGTATCCCAGAAGCTTGCCTAGAAGGATGCAATAGTCCAACCGATCAAATGCCTTAGAGAAATCAAGGTAGACGACATCAACTTTTACACTTACATCCATTGTTTCGGTCTAACTGTAGCTTGGTAGTGCACGATCGGTTCCGAGGGAGACCATGTTACTCTTACATGACGTAGCCAAGTTCGTCAAGGTAAGATATGAGCGCGTTAGCGATGATCGCCTCCAAGACCTAAAAGAAAGGTCACTAGACGGTAGTTAGTTGGGCAGAAAAGATGGTTTCCTTCGTAATTGGAGCTATTATCCCATGTTTTAATGCCGTAGCAACATGCGTCTCATGAAGCCAGTGCCGAAAGAACCGCGCCAATGATTTGGCCAAGTACTTAATTGCTACAGTAGGCGCCTTTGGGAGAACATCGTCAATTCCAGAAGATCTGTGTGGGCGCATAGATAACAGATTTCTCATCACAGTGGCTGACGTAAAGTGGATATGATTAAGTCTTTGTGGTGGTACAGAACATTCCAGTGGATCAGAATAACGTGGAACGCAGCGCAAAGTTGGCGCGCACTGCTGCTGTAGGCCATTTGCTGATCCTTTGGCCATCCATGTTGGTCCCTCCGGTTTCATAAGTGGAGAAAATACCTGTTTCATCTTGCGAAGGCCATTCCCATGATTGTGCAGTACTTTGCGATGCGAAACAAATCGTTCTGTGAAAGCAAGTGAGATGCAACTTTAGTTTTGCACCCTAGTTGAATACAATGGTTACGATGGAAGACGTAGTTTTTCCAGTTGTTTGAGCTCGAGTCGGGTTTCTGAGTGTGCCATGCTGCGTTTTTAGTCGCCATACATTTTTGTATCCTGCCCGTACGAACGAGGCCACGTTGCTGGAATGGGTAGGTGTAGTTTTGATACATCAGTAACCAAGGCGTTGAACTTGCTGGCGAAACCTTCCTAGTAAATACCCGGCGTCTTCTCGGCCAAGAAATTCCAGTTAAGCGTTTCAGCTGGCCTTTCTATTGCGTCTTATTGCGTCTCTCCCCGGGGTATTCTGCGTAGTAGGTGAACGTGTAGAGAAAAGGTGCAAGATCACTGTAGCCAACAGGAGTGTCGATGATCACCTTCTCAAACATGAGCTATTCGTTTGTGGATATCCGTCTAGTATGCTTCTCTGAATCTGGTGGACGTTTATGTGGGCATAAAGCGGGAAACGGCTGATAGGCACTTGCAGATCTATTTCGAACTCTTCTCCAGTGGTGGCTTGGGATTCCAGAGCGTGGATGTTAAAATCGCTAGAGATAGGAACGCGGCTACACCCCTAGTTTATTACCCGCCTCAGTGCGAATTCCAGATTGAAGTCTATCTCGGGCGTAAAAGATGAAGTACGGTACACTATAGCTACTACTCAAGCCTCGTTGCATCTCAAGTGCAGACGGCATAAAGTACAATCTTGCACCGTGTTGCTGAGATCCTCCAAAGGCTCACATTGGAGGTCACCACAGAAATACAGAGCCACTTGACTCCTTTAACTAGGTTGGTCGTGCCAAACAACAGACATACCTAATAACTCGACCTAAGTTTCACTAATGTCGGGGCACAACCAGGTTTCCGTTAAGGCAATGAGGTAATATGATTTGGGGCTCTGACGGAATCGGTTCTGAAAGTTTGCTAAGTAAGCTTTGAGCATTAATGTACATGCGGGAGAGCTTCTTGGAGCCAGCTGCGCTTGTCAAGGAATGTAGGCGTGGGGTGAGTATATGACGACCGATGAAATGCCGGCATCTAATTAAGCTTTGGGAAGCTTACCGGTGTATAGAACAACGTCAGGTCTCGATATAGTTGTATTTCCTTTGCAATGGCTGCTGCTTTAAGAACTTGGTTTTCCGACTCGCTGTTGTGGTTAGATTGAGTTACGGGTGGCGCTACTTCTTCGAAGACGTCGGGTAGCAGCGGCACTCTGGTGAATGACTTACGCCTAGTTATGAAAGCAGTGTATTGCGCAGTTTATGCCAGCTACTCATTAAGTTCACCGACATCTAGAACCAATGCCATTTTAGTGAGGCAACCATGGTAGCCTTAAATTGATTAAATCGTGAGGTCACCAGCTCAGACAGCTTCACGGATGTACCACCAGATTTCAAGATCCAGAGCGTGGGCATTCTCGTCGTTGGTTGCCAGTAACTCGGACACGAGGTGAACACAATTATTCTTCTGCTACTCTCCGCGTAGCAGTCGTTTGAATAGTTTGTCCTGCTGCCGTTACCTCTATGATTCATTCGGATAAATGCGTGTCACCAAGTCTCCTCCTCGCGGGAAGTATATCGACGAAAGTAGCGCTTCACGAAAGCTATGGATTCCAATGTTACTCTTATTAGCCGGGTCTCGTCACAGCGTATCGAGTTGGGTTGTCTGCTGATGTGCAATAAGCTAGTCTGTCTGGTCCAAAGACCGATCCGTTCCCAAACACGATTCCACTGGTTCAGATCGCCCAGCTGTTTGCCTCTGAACGAGTTTGCCTTTGAACCAAGAACGTCGGTGCATACGAATGTTAGGGCACTGTGGTTCCGCTTGATTTCGGTGATGCGGGGAACGCGGTGGTGGGTGGCTTTAAAGAGGTCCGTGCAGTTTACATCTGGGTCTTGACACCAGTTATGGCTACAGCAGCTGAAGCAAAAACAGTCGCACTTCGTACACATCGAGCAGGAACTGTAGCATAAGTGGATCGACCTTTAAATCCTTTGGTTTCTATGAATATTGAATACAGAGAATAGACAGCGAAGAGATAAAAATCTGTGTTCCTCCATCCTAGGTGGATCGGGCACATGCGCGGAATCACGTCGCTGATTCCTGCGCGGTGGAATCATATTGCAGCTGCACTACATCTTATCTGGGTGCGATACGCCCCTGTACCTATAGTCAATCAGAAGTGTAGGTGTTACCGAGGTTGCATCGTTCGATACATTGGACAACGGGATAGTGATGGTGGAGCCCGGCATACCTTGACTGTTTGCGAGACTGCCCGGTTCAGGCTTCCTATGGTTTCCGTTACTGTGATGGCGGTGAAACGTCTGGCCCTCTAACCTGTTTCCAGGTAGTGATTGGGGTGAATGAAGTGCAAGCCCTATTAATGTGGTCTCTAGCAAGAGGATTTAGCATGCAAACCAAGATTAGGTTCAGCGATTAGACTGTCGTATTTTATATTGTTTCTAGTAAAGACTTCACGAAGGAAACCATGGTACACTTAGGACCGAACTAAAGTGAGCTCGGCAAGCTGCTAAACACTTTTACTCGGTTTGGAAAGGTTCTGCCGCAGTTCGGACGCTGATGACTGATACAGTGAGAACATGCTAGTCCTATTTTCACTACCCTTATTACAACCTGCTGAACAGACCTCCGGTTGCACAGTTGTTGCGGACATTTTGTTCGAATAGTTACTGGCTGGTTTGCGAATTGAGGGTAGTTGGGTGTTTGTTTGTTTTTACCGTCGGTGGCTAGGCTGGTCAACGTCAGAGAAGTGGCGCATCACTCCCGATTCACTACGTTCGCCTGTTGCATGGTCGCGGATAGAGCTCTTAGTGTATGCAGGTCGTGGAGGCAGATATCTTGGACGCCAGGTTGATTGATCGCACCGATCGAAATGCAGAGTGGCGAGAGTTGCTATGCGTCTGAATGGGTTTGATTCACAAAAGTGACTTAAGTTGTTATGAGGCTGATACGCGTAGTGATGGAATGGGACAGGTAAAAGCTTGTCGGAAAGCCGAGACTCCCCTATCGAATGAGGTCAAATTCCAGAGTATGTGTTTGTTATAGCACCAAATGTTGCGCGTGAGTATGGTGAAAAAATGCCAAAATTAGTAAATCCCAGTAAAAATAGGCTGTGTTGAAATGATTTTGTCGAGAATGCTTTCAGTGGATAGATCGTACCGAACAGATATTGAAAAGGTGTATGTGCAACGACAGGCGAGAAAATGTTACATAGAAAACCCGAATTGAACGCAGAGCTCAAACTGATGCGACTTGCAGGCAGTTTGTAGGAGTGCATGCCGTACTCTTGCATGAGCGATATGAAGTTGTGCCCTTCTATTTCTGTGTGTTTCTTTTAACGTATATGACATAATTTGTGTTTCATGTTAAGGTGTAAGGCACTGGTCTACTTAGTGTTGTGTGGCCGCTGACTGTTCACGCCCTCATGACCGCAAGAGAAACACAAAGATGAGGCAGGGCCGAGTTGTATGCATAAGTACACTGCTTCCTTATACAGGGAACAGAACTTTATGTGTCAAAGCTACTAAAGCATGCTAGAGTCGGACGCCGCCATAGCGAACAAAGAATAATAATAATAATAAAGAATGAGAAGTGTCAATAGACAGAACCAATCAGACGAGTTCGAGGAAATGGTACTGGTGGCAATAGGCCTCTGAGATAGCATCCATTATGAAGGACGTGGGACAGCCAATCGAAGCAAAGGTATGCTGCGTTTACACCATTGTTAAGAAACAAACAATGGCAAAACGAAAGCAAGCGACTAAGAATTGCAACAAAAATATATGCCCATTAAGCATCCCCTAACCCTTGATAAAACTAACACAGGCCTAATCACATTGGGGGAATATTTGTTGTTTCCTCCATCATACATTATCTGGGCCTTCACTAAACGGATTTGCAGGTGATCGCCCTACACTGACAATGTCTCATGATCTTGTCCAGGTCGAGGTAGCTTCCCATCTTACTACGAACAATGATTGAACACTTACACCCTACCTGAGTAGAAAAATGTTGGGCCGCATATTTGTCCTGCATCGTGGTAGAAGCAGGGTGCAGTTTGTTACGAGCGTCCCAAGTGGAACTGTGCTGCTATGTTAGTGTGCATAGAGTGCAATGGGCACTGCCATGAATCAAATTGTACAACAGTATCAAGTTGTGTTTTAATCTTCGCAGATAGAAGCGTATCGAGATGGAGTTGCTGGCACCGCTCCCGATCATTTAAGGCAGAATTGTTGATTAACAGGTGTTTAGCAAAAATTCGCTGTAGAATTTCTATAATTTCTATTTTTATAATTTCTCTTATATTCCCTCATGCTATCACTGATTATGCTGTAATACTGAGGGTGGACGAGTAAAGATTGCCAACAGTTCAACTCTGTCTGAGATTGTATGAGATATATTAGCTATGGCTTTTCTGGCTCATGCTGTCTGGTATTCAATCTGCTCCGAAAGGTTGAAGTTACAGGAATATCTGATCCTGAGATCGTGTGTTGACAGTTGCCCACAGATGCATTCGTTGGTAAGTGTGATACATCCTTCAGTCATCAGACAACTGCGACATATGATATTGAATTTTGTGCTAAGAACTTCATCATCCACTTGCCACACAAGGTAGCAAGTAAATGAATGTCAACCCAGATGAGCAGGAGTAGGTTCCGAAGGTCAATTTGTCGGGACTGGTAGACAATTTTAAGTCTTCGATAAATAAGAATTGTACGTCATATCGAATACCCATATTGGTGCATGTTAGTCGCTCCCGAGCTGTCGCAAAAAATCTGTCCTCCTGCGTTATTCGCCTTGAAGTCTTTGGATTTATTCTCACAGAGAGCTACGTGCTATCATTCAATTTGGTTCGGCGAAATCCTCCTACCACTGTTCATCTATAGGAGCTACCATTCCCGGATCACGAGCAAGCTGAGCTTTTGCAATTTCGAAGTTAACCGTGTTTGAACCTTATCGGAGGATTTATTCTTCCTCTCGTTGCACAAGAACTCTCGTGTTCTTATTTTAAAGGTCTTTTTGAGTCACCCGATCAGCTTACTACTGTTCCTTCAAGTCGCTGTATAAAGCGTTAGTCGGCAATTTGGTCCGCCCTTGGAACAGCCACTGTAGTCATTAGACAGTATTTTCCAAGTCTTCTTGCTTTGCCTCAATCCTACGGCGCATCGCTGCCTATCCATTTACCGGCTGGATCGATAGTACGCATGTCGACTATCTACCCTAAGGAACGTGTGACTCATCTGGACGCGACACGCCTGACCCCCTGACCTCAAACCAGCACCGATAGCCATGCAACGAAAAGCGAAGCGAAAGCAAACACGGTGCGTCAGTATCTCTGCCATTTTGCTACCCGGTAATGCAGCACGTCTACTGTAACCATGTCTCGCATGAAGAGCAAATGCGAATCATGTGCTAAAGTGGTAAAAATGGTCTGGTACGTACCATGTGTTTGAAATCCTATCACACTACCTGCCTTGGGACGGGACCGACAGAAACAAAACGGCACATTAATACGGTAGAGGCGCTTTGGTTCGGCCAAGTATGCAATTCTATCCCAGTTGTTAGCAGTCCAGTTGTGGTACTGAAGTGATGTGAAAGACTAACAGAAGCGGTCGAGCAACTGGTGAGCGCCAGAGTTACAACCATGGAAGGAAACCGACCTGCACTAGTGAGTGAAAATAACACCCCGAATTCCCTAGTCAGGCCGAAGAAGCGAGCTAGGTGTCCCAACCTAACCCCAACGATTCAGCCTCCAGCAGTATCAACTCCATTCTCTCTCCTTCCTATAAGTAAACACATTGCCTGCATCACGCCTGCCTCAACTTCTTTACAGTGTGCTGCACCTAGTGGTCTGTTCGCTACACACGAGACCGTAAGCTACAGTCAACCAGCAATATTGAAAAACCTGGCAACGTTCGCATCGGTTGTCGCCAATCAAACACCGGAAAGAGCACCGGTAAGATTTGTGCCAGGACAACAAAAGTGTCGCAGCACGGATGGCACCCAGCAGTGCCGTTCACAAATTCATCAAAAACACCGGATACTAAGCCTCCAAATCCAAAACCAGTAGCTACCAGGCGCAACAATGATGTCCCAAACCTTGTGTGCACAAATGTCCCCGAATCCAAATCCAATACACTTAAGGGTAAGTTGACGGACGATCGAAATCAGTGGGGTTCCATCTGTACGTCGATCGGTGTCCATGCTAATCCCACGACATTAAAAATAACCTCAAGTCACCCAAACGCGTTGCACTACGGTAAACTCCGGTTACTTCGGGTAACACTATACTCGGCGGACGAGATTGAGGCCGTGCTGCTGTCTGCGAATCGTCTCCGCAACGACTCAAGTGGAGTACGCATACTACCTGAAATCCCGTGGAAAGAACGTTCAGTGGATCCTGCTAACAAAGTAAGGTACAGAAAAAGTCCAGATAAGAAAACAGTGATAGCTCACGGTGTTCCTGAGCTTACAGATTCCTCTTCGCACGATGCTCAGGTGCACGAGTTCAAGCAATGACACTACATCCGGAAGACACTTTCTCTCGAAAATGTCGTGGCCACTTCGTTGACAAGGATCTCCATATCACCAAAATATAAGGGGTGCGGTCCCAGACTGTTAAAACTTGTGTTACAATCAGAACTAACCGCACAAACCCCATTAAGAACTGAACTGTATTCCGTTGCAGATTGCCAACAGAAACTCGTCTGAAAAAAGCGGGAACACCAGCACCTTCTAATGACAATTCAGCATAGGCACAACTCTTAATGAAAACGCCAACTGCAGGACACGACTCGGGGACGGTTTCAACAGTAACCATAATATCAGGAGGGAAACAGCAGAGAACGAGCAAACACCGGGGTCCAGGGCATCTGATACTTGACTACATACCAACTTCATCTCGAGAGTCTACAACCCATCCAAAAAACGATTAGTCACCGACCCTTTATTGGTCGGCGCAAGCTCACTTGCTTCATCCATCCATTCTAACACACTTTTAATCTCGGAGAAGCTCTCATTCATGTACACAAATGCCCAAGGTCTACTTAGCAAATTGACTGAATTAAAACTTCTACACACGTCAGCAGCTTGGGACCTCATCGCTGTCACCGAAACGTGGCTGCGCTGTGAGATAACGGATGCCGAAATCACGCTAACGGGCATGTCCGTTGTCCGGAAGGATTGAGGCAGCAACGGTGGTGGAGTATCCCTCTACTTTCGTAACAACATGCAATGCGAACCCATAAAAGATTCGGAAACCGACGTACCTGACTCTCTTTAGTGGAATTTCCGGCTGAGAGGGAACGATTTTGGCCTATTGCTTGATGACTACCGCCCACCATCGTCTACTCCTGAGATGGACTGCAAATTGGTGGCTGCGTTGAGGCAACTGATAAACAGAAAGTACAGTCACATTCTAGTCACTGGCGACTTCAACTTACATGCTCTAGAATCCCAGGACACACCAGGAGAGCAATCCAAAGCAGACTTGCATGATCTGTTTTCAGACTGCCCGCTTTATGGCCACGTCACTGCGCCCACCAGATTCAGGGGAACTAACAAGCCATCCATGTTGGACCGAATATTCACCAATGAAGAATTGATGGTCGAGAGAGTGATAACCGATACTCCTTTGGGCCGCAGCGATCATCCGACGTTAGTGTTTCATTACATGTGCTACGCAGATGATCCAAAAAAGCATGGCGAGGAATATCATGTCGGAACCAACTAGGACGACCTGTCCGACCTCATTGATGCAACTAGCTGATCGTTCTTAGCCGACTTGACCCCTGAGGTGGCCTGCGAAGAATTCCTCAATATGGTTACCAAGCTCGTGGCAAAGACATTTGAAACCAAACTCTGCCGGCCTAAATGGATGAAGTCTTTCGTATGGAGCAGGACATGTAAATGCATGGCATTAATGGACTTGGCATGGCAAACTTACATGGCCTCCCCGAACGACCATACCTGGGAGGTCCTACACAAC
>CALYDF020008140.1:0-11919 GCA_944474145.2 Dicrocoelium dendriticum | reverse complement strand
AAAAGCTACAGGATCCCGATTCCTTTATACACCCGCCACTGGTTTATTTGTAGTATTTACAAATTATTTAACTACATATCAGTATCCTACGCTACCATTATACTCACGGCTGTGTCGGTTGATCTCGGCCCGCAAACACGTTCCTGCCAGATGTGCGAGTCCTGGTCCCGTCATCTACCACGGCTGCTTTCGCTAGAAGCGGGAAAATGATTAACCGCCGTAACCCATTTAAACTGTTCACTTTGTTGATTTCTAATCCTCAGCATATTAACAATGACGTTAACATAAAAATAAACACTCATATGCGTCGGAAGACCCAAAAAGTTCATTTATCAACATACAACATTGCTCGTCTCCAATACGACTAGGGTTAAGCGGACTCAGCCGCAGCTAATCCCAAGAAGCTTTTTGCTTACGTTAAAAGACTCAGCGGGGCAAAACTGTCTATACCAGCTTTATTGCGAGCAGACGGGACCCGTGCGCAAACTGACTATGACAAGGATTGTATGCTGAGTCATCAGTATATTGGGGTCTTTGTTCGGGAGACCTCTTTACCACAGGTTGAATTGGTTTCAAGAGTTCCAAAGGATGCTTGCTTAGCTGAAATTAGCATAACGAAGACGCAGGTCTTCGAGCTATTGCAAGGTATTTTTGCCTCTAAAGCTTCCGGTCCTGATTCAATTCATCCGAAGCTGTTGCATGAATTGGCCACTGAGCTGAGTGGTTCGCTCACATGCGTGTTTTCAATATCGCTGGATAGCTGCAGCCTACCTTCGGAGTGGAAGGAGGCAATCGTCTGTCCGATTTTTAAGGGCGGTGACAACGCTCTACCCGCGAACTACCGGCCTGTCACCCTGGTAGCACATGACGAAGAAAAATCTCCGTCATACTGAGCAAAATCTTCGTTTTGCTTCGTCAATGGCGAGGCGCTGACGAACCTTTACGAAGATTTTTCTTCGTAAACGTTCGTCAGCGACGAAGCAAAACGAAGGTTAATCTTCGTTTACCCTCGTCAATGACGAACGGTTACGAAGAGTTTGCTTCGTTTTGCTCCGTCACTGACGGACGTTTACGGAGATTTTCCTTCGTTTACCTCCGTCAATGACGGACGCTTACGAAGGTTTGTCTTCGTTTTGCTTCGTCATTTACGAACCAATAGGAAGGCAGTCCGTGGACTTTCTATGTAGCTGTATGATTGGACCAAAAATAATGCAAAGAAATTTTTTTGTTTAACAATTAATGTTACGTATAATAACGTCAAAGGGTTACTAAGTGAGGTATAATGTGGATTTGTGTTCCTTAAGGTAAACGTCAGTGTTTGTTTGCGTACCTTTTTTTACCGGAAATAGAAGTGCGCGGTCATTTGATTGCTCTACGGTTTCCCATTGGTCTCCTTGTCGGTACGTCCGTCATTCACTTCAGACACCTTTTTTTGTTTAAGCATCGTTACGTAAGCGTTTGTTCATTTAATATTTCATGTTCTAGAGGTGCGTAGTCGTTTAACAAGACGTCGTTGTTCGTTTGCGTTACCTTCTGCACGCACATTGAGAATGCGATTGCTTCTTTTGCGTAGCCTCGCAGAGCGTGAGGCATTCAGTGAGCGCAACCGTAGCCCCACTTGTAACGTGGATGCAATTATGGGAGGTAAGGTTCACGGACAACCTTTTTGTGTGTTTGTAGACTTCTGCGTCTCGCCACCGCGTAACCTTTCAGATGCGGACCACAACCGCTGTATACGCGAATCCCCCGATGTACTTTCCGTTCAGTCACCAAGGACGGAAACCGAGAGTGATGACGTGCAAAGCATGAGCTGCGAACTAGGGGAGCATGATTGCAGTGCTATAGATTTGACTACGTCACCAACGCCGTGTGATGAGGCACGTAGTTTCCTCGCATCACGGGTGCTTAATACCAACACCTCGGCTTGGGCTGTTAACAAGCTTCTGGAAGGGTTGCGTAAGTTCATACCGTCTCTACCGAAGGATTACCGGACGTTGATGAGAACTCCAAGAACCACTAACGAGATGGAGGTACATCCTGGTACGTATGGTCACATGGGGATAATTGACGGTCTGAAGATGGCTTACCGTTGCGAAAGTCTTTATTTTATCAAAAGACAGGGACAACTACGTTGCGCGGTTTCATATTTCGCCGTAGCTGATAACGTACGCTCGTTCACATTTGCATTAAGATGTCAGGCAGCTTTTGCAATGGTGTGGGATTGACTGACTCACAAATGCGGTATTTACTCCCTGGTCATTTCGTTACCTAGTCGGACGGGGAGAAAGGAAATCAGGCTGCAAATACCCTATGGGTAAGTGGACAATGTACTCCTCGCAGCAGTCTGCTTACGTATTGCTTTCATGTATTGTGCGTCCACATTTTTGAAAACGTTCACTGGGCCGTGTACGGCAAAAGTACGACCGTTTCCGGTACCTTATGTAAGCAAACCGTGATATACTAATAGCTTCATAGTGATTAGTTAGAAGCATTTGGCTTACGCCATAAGGAGAAACCTCTTCCTGTAGGCTTCCCGAAAGCCTTGAATCGCGTCCCTCACGTGAACGTTACCCTTTGGTAAGGTAGCCCATTAACTAAGTGATCTCTTACTTTCGCTTCGTTATTAGCATGAGCATCGTTGCAAATTACTTAGAAGAATCGTAGCATGGCGTCGAAAATCTTAGTATCGCTTCATAAGTACGAAGAGCAACCTTCGTATATATTGAGAGAAACCTTAGTATAGCTTCTTCAGTAAGGTGACCGACGTTCGTACGTGCTAAGAGAATTCACCGTATTGCTTCGTAATTACGGAGCGCAGCCTTCGTATATACTAAGGAAAACCTCCGTATTGCTTCGTATTTACGAAGAGCAGCCTTCGTATTTACTGAGAAAAACCTTCGTATTTACTAAGGAAAACCTCCGTATTGCTTCGTATTTACGAAGAGCAGCCTTCGTATTTACTGAGATAAACCTTCGTATTGCTCCGTCAATACGGGGAAACGCCTTCGTATTTACTAAGAGAAACCTTCGTATTGACTAAGGAAACGCTTCGTATTCCCTCCGTCATTACGAAGGCTGCGCTTCGTATTGACGGAGAAAAATCTTCGTTTACCTCCGTAAGTGCGGTCCGTCTGTCCTGTGATTGGTTGCGTATGGCTGACGCATACACGTGCGCACCAAAAACTACACAACCGATTGGCGGACAACCACCTTCGTATTCCTCGTGTCACTCAGCGGCAAACACTAAGCTTTTACGAAGGTAAATCTCAGTTTACCTTCGTAAAACCTTCGTATACCTTCGTACTGTGTCCGGACACGTATAACGAAGAAAAATCTTCGTATACCTCCGTATTTGCTAGCAGGGCAGTTTGACCAGCTTAGTAGTCAATTAGTTTGAAACGCTGCTAAGGGATTCAGTGGAGAACCATCTGAATAGATTCAACCTTCTCAGTGTTGCGCAACCTAGATTCCGTAAAGGATTTTCATGTCAGACTAATCTACTTGTAGCTCGTGAAAGTTGGACGGAAGCGGTAGACAGTGGCCACGCTGTAGACGTGCTATTCGTAGATTATTCGAAAGCTTTTGACACTGTTTCACATCTCCGGATCTCACTAAAGTTGAGATCTTATGGGATATCTGGTCGCACTATTCAATGGGTGTCTGCCTTCCTTGAGGGGAGGGAACAGTGCGTATGGGTGTGGCGTAGCCTTTCGCTCAGACAGGCTGTCCTTAGTGGCGTTTCGCAGGGCACGGCATTGGGGCCATTTTTGTTCGCCATCTATGTAAATGACTTGCCGGAAGAGCTAGGTGTGTCATCACTAATGTTTGTTGACGACCTTAAGCTCTGGAATACTGTGGATACCCCGGGGGTCCAGAAGCAATTCAGCTTGCCTTGGATAGGCACTGGGAATGGTCTACAATATGGTTGATGCCCATAAATAGGGCCAAGTGCTCTGTTCTCCGAATCGGGATTGCAAATCCTCCCACCCGATATGTCGTCAGCGGTGATGAACTCCCTGATATCACTCAGCAGGTTGATTTATGAGTCGTATACGCAACAGCACTTCATTCTAGAGACAACTGGAGGAAGGCTGCTTGTCGAGGGTTTCGTATGATGTGGTTTATCCGCCGCTCTTTCGGAATCTTAACGGCCAATTTGTTTGTGAAGCTATTTTCGGCATTCGTCCAACCTTGCCTGGAATATTGTATCCAGGCTTGTCCACCATGTCTTAACCGGGACAAAATGGACTTGGAGAGGGTGTTACGAGTGGACACTCGGTTAGTGCAGGGTCTACGAGGACAGACGTATCCTGAACGCTTGCTCAGTTTGGGGATGTACTCAAGGCAATACCGAAGGAGAAGAGGGGACCTGATTCTCACTTATCGTATTTTGACGGGTAAGATTGGCCCGGACTTGTCAGGGCTTTTTAGTCCCGCTACGTTACCTAGTCTCCGCGGTCACCCATTGAAACTGCACAAAAAGCGGTCTGATAGGATTAGGACGGAAACTCGTCTATCGCGCGGAGTTATAGATCGCTGGAATTCGCTTCCAGATCACGTGGTTCGGGAACCTACAGTTAAGGGTCTTGCGCGCCAGCTCGATGCCCTTGGGTGGCAACAGCAAACCCTTCCTTTTTTCCTAGCCGACTCACCTTCACTGTTCAGTTCTTTTTTTATTGACTCAAATATCTTGGCATTCCACTTGCTTAGCTCTTACCACTTTCTCTTTTGCCTTCTGCGTTTACTTTTTTCTCTTATTTACTTCACGTAACCGACCCAGCAGGGACTGCTAGGGCAGGATACGTAGGCATTAATTGGTTGGACAGATTGTGATGCGGTCTTTGTTTTAGCTCCATCAGTATTTCAAAGTTCGCTAACTCCTGGTTCAACGACCCTCCGAAGAAGGAACACTCAAGGGATAATCCTATCGTTCCAGTCCCGCTTGAACTTGAACTTGCAAAGTGTTCGGTCCTGCGCATATGATCAAGCACTCCCACAACTTCTTACGTACTTGGCGGAAATGTATTGCTTCAAGTGACTGAACAAGCTGACTTGGGTATCTCTTTATCCTCTGACTTCAAATCCAGCGAGAACTGGACAAATGCTACCCGTAAGGGTTTCCGAATGCTGTGGATGATCCGCAGGTCATTCGGCATTATAACAAATGAAATGTTCGTTATATTGTTCTCAGCCTTCGTCAGGCCATACTTGGAGTACTGCGTGCAGGCCTGTCCTCCGTGCTTGGTACGCGATAAGATGACACTTGAACGAGTTCTGAGGGTTGGTACGAAAATGGTACAAGGATTGAGGCATCTCTCATATCCCGATAGGCTGCTCAGGTTGCAGATGTTTTCGCTGCACTATAGGCGCCTTCGGGGAGACCTGATTCTTACGTACCGTATATTGACCAACAAGATTGGGCCTGATCTAACTGGACTGTTCCAGCCGGCTCAGATGTCATCTCTTCGCGGTCACCCTCTGAAGTTGCATAAGCCTAGATCTGATCACGTTAGAGCTGACGTTCGGTTGTCACGCAGGGTCATCGACTCATGGAACGCACTACCCAGCGAAGTAGTGTTAGCACCAACGGTGAAGGAGTTTGAACATCGACGCGACGCCCTTGGGTTACAGTTTCAGACCTTTCCGTTTAGTTCTTAACTTCTACATCTATTTCCTTGGCTTCTCACATCTATTACTATTATTGTCTTAACCACACTTTCTCTCCTGTACTACAATTACCATTATTTTGTTTTTGTTGGTTCCCTTCTCTTAACCTTTATTCTATTCACGTGGCCGGTACAGTGGGGACTGCTAGTGCAGGCCGCGTGGGCATTGATTGATTGACCGTTATGTGATTCGTGTGTATTGATTTGGCTCCTCTCGGCTCCAAACCGCTCCCGCGAACTCCATCCTGGTTCAACGACGCATTGAAGAAGGAACACACATGGGAATTCTCCTACCGTTCCTGTCCAAATTGAACTTGAACTTGAACTTGCCTTGGAGAGGGTGTTACGAGTGGGGACTCGGTTAGTGCAGGGTCTACGGGGACAGAAGCATCCTGAACGCTTGCTCAGTTTGGGGATGTACTCAATGCACTACCGAAGGATAAGAGGGGACCTGGTTCTCATTTATCGTATTATGACGGGTAAATTGGCCCGGACTTGTCAGGGCTTTTTAGTCCCGCTACGTTACCTAATATCCGCGGTCACCCATTGAAACTGCACAAAAAGCGGTCTGATAGGATTAGGACGGAAACTCGTCTATCGCGCGGAGTTATAGATCGCTGGAATTCGCTTCCAGATCACGTGGTTCGGGAACCTACAGTTAAGGGTCTTGCGCGCCATCTCGATGCTCTTGGGTGTCAACAACAAACATTTCCTTTTTAATAGCTGACTCCCCTTCACTGTTCAGTTCTTTTTTTATTGACTCAAATATCTTAGTATTCCACTTGCTTAGCTCTTTCCACTTTCTCTTTTGCCTTCTGCGTTTACTTTTTTCTCTTATTTATTTCACGTAACCGACCCAGCAGGGACTGCTAGGGCAAGATACCTAGGCATTAATTGGTTGGACAGGGTGTGATGCGGTCTTTGTTTTAGCTCCATCAGTATTTCAAAGTTCGCCAACTCCTGGTTCAACGACCCGGCGAAGAAGGAACACTCAAGGTATAACCCTATCGCTCCAGTCCCGCTTGAATTTGAACTTGGCTTTTCTGTGAGTGCTACGCGGTAACTCGATTTTTTGGCGTGCCATACTGATCGAGATATTTAGTTGAAATAACGTGGAAAACAGTGTTTGAATAAACACTTGAAACGAAATTTGGCCATTGTCAAATGTTTTCTGATCCAAGATATCTTGTATCGACTAAAGTGGTAATGGCCAAAGCGTCTTCCTGACACTTGCTGTTAATTTTGCGGTTGTTCCCTTTTTGATCCCGCTTTACACCCTGTTTTGCCTTTTTATTGTGGTCGTTTTACGGTTGTATACGTGTGTTTAAATTCTGCTCTGTTTTCCACTTCAACCTGGTCGTCTCGCGAAAAACCGAGGCGTCTTCGTTTGATGAGTCAAATGAAGCTTTGTATTTAATGGGAATAAAAGCTGGAGCTTTACATGACCCATAGGGTAAAAAGAGTACGGGTCGGGTTTAATGAAAGCCCGAAGCAACCTTATAGCGGGTTGGACTCGCGTGTTAGCCGTATCATCATCGGGCGTATGTGGCATTTAAACAGAATGCACGCCGGCTCAAAGCGAGACATCTCACCACTCCCTCCGAAACGGCTTTGGAAAGGAAGTAGGTAAGCAAAAAAAGAAGGAAGAAATTACATCCAGTAGAATGTAGTTAAATTAGGGAATATCGCGGTGTAGCTCGGCTAGATGACAGTCCAAGCAACAGTGGGTGCCAAGACTAAATCGGCAGGCAGAGCGTTCCACGGTCGGCAGATTCGCAAAGCGAAGTAGTGTCGTCTGCAGTTCAGCCGACTGTGCTGATGTGTGAGCCTCAGTGGGTGGCCACGTAGGTGGGAGCCCGATTGGTGCAGTGTGAGTAGGTGGCGACAGGGATTGCTTGCAGCAATTCTGCCTGTTCAAGCCCAGTCACGGTTTCATCTGCTAGTGTATAGCAATTCCAGGAAGCATGATCGTATCGCCATAGAAAAGGTACAAAGAGCGTTTACAAAGCGCCTTATTGGTACGAGCTTAGTGCTACCCTATTCTGAGCGATGCGACTTACTTAAGCTTGACCCAATATGGCTTCGACGCCTAAAAGTAAACTTATTACTTTTTTTCAATATCCTGCACAAAAATGTCCACACCCCTAGCATGGATCTATCACTCATGAAACCAAATGGATACAATACACGCAATAGAGAAAATTCTGTGATGGTAACAAGGTCAAAGACAAACATATCAGCAAACGTTTTCCTAAATCGGTACTCCTGTATTTGGAACAAATTGCCGACCGATATTCGTACTAGCACTTCTGAGTATAACTTTCGTAGAAAGCTTGACGATTATCTTACAGTCAGCAATGTGATTATGCTCCTGCGCTGCCCTACAACTATTCAACAAACGTATGAACAAGGTCCAGACAACATATAACTGTAAGTTGCAAATGACTGTATCAGTCAGATCAACAAACACCCGTTGATTCCCTGCTTACCCTTCTCTTTTATTGCCCACTCCGGATATGCCTGCCCGAAAGCTCACTGCTGATTAGTGGTTCCACTGATACATCGATGGGTTGGAGGTCCAGGCTTCTGTTATCCTCTTCATCCCATCTTGGCTCACTATACTTCCCCTTGATTTTACTTGGCTCCACTGCAACCATGTGTCAGTTGAACCACTGGCAACTTGGTTAGCTGGACTCCCAAATCCGGTTAACTATCTCTCCAATCGTAACTTCACTTCCGTTTCACCCGCTGGCTCACCTACCATTCATTTGTGAAAGCACTGACGCTTTGGTAGGTAAAGCACCCGGATCCTTTCTTTACATCTTCAACCTACCTTGCTCCCCAACACTTAGCTTCGATTTTCACTTAACCATATCTTGCTGGTGAATCAACCGACACATTGTCAACATCGATATGTTTTCCACTCAGGACTACTGTAACCTCATAAACATATCACTGGCGTTCTGTTGGACCAATTCCCAGCATAATCAAACTCCTAGCGCAGTTAGCCAAACTACTAAAGTTTCGGCATTCCTGTTCACAGCCCACAACCCACACATCTTAAGTAATCCGTAATCCGTATTGCGCCTCCTAATTGTAAACAACATCTGCAATACAATAATAAGGTAGTTGCTTAAATATTTCCCTTTTTCACTGTGCAGTAATGTGGACTTATTTTTCCCTGTTAGCCAGACCCATACTGCTGTTCCTTATGCTGAGTCCAGAAATTTGGTTGCGAGACCCTCCCCACACTATATTATTCTCGATTCCACACATGTACATAATTCCCTAGGAAGTTTTCGGCCTCCATCGCACTAATACTTACTAATACTTGCTATTTCCCTTCTATTTACGTTGATCCGGACCACAACTCGTTCAACGGTACGATGAGATACTTGCTACCGAAGAAAGTTGGATCTGCATAAGAATAAACTACAACTTGAATCCAATCCCACTCAATACGAATCTCCTCGCATCCGATAAACAATTCCAGTTTCAGAGAAAACTTGTACATAATGATCGGTCCAGGGTCTCTGGAACGTGTCTCAACTTTCTGAGAAATATACCTATTATTATTATTATTATTATTATTATTATTATTATTATTATTATTATGCAATGTGATGTTTCCTCTCGCTGGTATCACAAAAGTACCGGCCTCCGAGCGAATCAGTACAATATGCTATCATCCAGTGAAAACCTTCTGTTTAAATGTGCTGATTGTTGCGCTTAGAAAGCGAAGCTCCCGGCTTCCACCTGTGCTGAATTCAAAGCACTAGCGTCCATATTCACAGTTGTTGAAAAGGCATTAGCCGAGCTTGCCTCACTCAACTCTAAAGTGGATTTGCTTATGAAATCCCTGAATATTGCGAATGTGGACGCTGTAACGCACTGTCCTTCTGCTGTCAGTCCAACCGTTGACGAAGCGTTCATCCTACCGGACGCTCCAGTTCACGTGGATATAACTGACACAGATGCCTCGGATGGCATTGCTGACCCGCCCCAAACGAAAGGCGAGTCACGGGCTCCTGGGCCATTGAAGAATAAGCGTAAGAGGGCAAGGAAAGCGCGCAAACCCTCCGCCTCACTCAACTCTAAAGTGGAGTTGCTTATGAAATCCCTGAATATTGCGAATGTGGACGCTGTAACGCACTGTCCTTCTGCTGTCAGTCCAACCGTTGACGAAGCGTTCATCCTACCGGATGCTCCAGTTCACGTGGATATAACTGACACAGATGCCTCGGATGGCATTGCTGACCCGCCCCAAACGGAAGGCGAGTCACGGGCTCCTGGGCCATTGAAGAATAAGCGTAAGAGGGCAAGGAAAGCGCGCAAACCCTCCGCCCCCAAACCGGAAGGTGACAAAATGCTCAAGAAACAAGCGTCTGATTTGGAAACACCACCTGGTGTTGCACTTCCCTCAGTGAGACAAGAGGTGCCGTCGCCTTCGGTCCCACCGATTCCTGTCAAACAACCACGTGGCGTGGATGGTAGAGCATGTGGTGTAAATACACCTCGTCGAGGCGATTCTTACACAGATAGCAGTGTGATTTTCAGAAACGTCACTGAATCCACTGCCGCTCTTCCCACCGAGCGCATGCTTGATGATCTTGGTTGGCTTAAAGTTTGCGTGACCAGGCTTTTACCACCAGGTTTCCCTGGCGTTACTGTCAGGAAGCTTATCAGATTGGGGAACGTTCCGGTTGGTCAACCAAATCCTCGACCCCGTCTGCTTAGAGTGGTCCTCTCCACCCCAGAAGAGCACAGGGCCTTACTGAGATTTGTCTTCAAGCTCAAAGGTACCAACGTTAGTGTGCAACCAGACCTTCCGTTAGTGGATAGGTTAAAGTTAAAGGAAGCCATCAGATACCTAAAAGCTCGGCGTGCAGCTGGCGAGCAAGGTCTCCGATTGGTGGGTTTTCAGGTGGTCAGCCGGCGGTCATTTTCCGCCCTGCCAGAACCTATACTACTGGCGCACAACCCAGGGCTGGTCGTGCCGAAGCCCTCCAAGTAGTACTTAGTAACGTGCGTAGCCTGAGGAACAAGATGTGCGAGGTGGGTCTGCTCGTAGACAAACCTCGTCCAGATATACTTGCTTTCACTGAAACGTGGCTGTCTGAGGAAATCACAGATGGCGAAGTATATCTGCCTGGCTACGCACTGTTCCGCGCTGACCGCTCCACTGGCCGTCAAGGCGGTGGTGTAGCTCTTTAGGTGAGTTATCACATCGACGTTTTGAGGACCATCGTTTTAAGTCTCTCGACAAATCTGTTGAGGCTCTCGCAGTCTTGATTTGCGCTTCCTCGGTTCAGGTTGCTGTCGTGTTAGTGTATAGAAGCCCTATGAGCACCTCCAATGGAAGCATTGAGTTTATACGCACTCACTCTGCGAACAAGTGTCTGGTGCTGGGAGACTTCAACCTCCCAGAGGTTTGTTGGGATGATCTATCTTGCAGTTCGGCTCTGCAATCCTTCGGTACAGAACTGCTGGGCTTGACGCTGCAGGTACCACTACACCAGTTCGTGGACCTCCCCACTAGGTACATGCGCAATCAGGAGCCGTCCATTTTAGATCTTGTTTTTGCTAAGTCACTTGACTTTGTAAATGACATTAAATACGACTCGCTTCTTAGCGCTAGCGGTCACGTTTGCTTGTCTTTCCAGTGTGCTCTTATCAGGTCTTGCCAAGCTACTACCAGTTGATATCCAAACATTTGGGCCGCGGACTTCCAAGCGATGCGGGATAAAGCTAGGTCATCGCCTTGTGTGATATCTGAGACCGATACTGTTCACATAGCCTGGGAAAAACTTAAGGCACACCTCGCCGACATATCTGCCCCTCACATCCCACTGGTAAAAAGAATGGAATCGAGAGCGCAGCCTCCGTGGATAGATTCCGCGGGGAAGGGCCTCCTAAAGAAGCGGTCCAGATGCTGGCGAGCATACCGAACAGCTCCGTCGAACAGCACGTTTGAGAAGTATCGGTTGGTTCGAAATGAGTGCAAACTACATCTTAGGTTGGCCCGGCTTCAGTATGAAAAGGGCTTAGCTAATACTGCCTCGAAAAATCCCAAGAAATTCTTCTCTTGCGTTAAACGACGCTGTGGGGCAAACTCGCCCATACCACCATTGCTTCGGGGAGATGGGACCCATGCCTATAGCGACTATGACAAGGCATGCGTACTTGGTAAGCAGTACTCAAGCGTCTTTGTCCGCGAAACCAACACGCCATGCAAGGAGTTAGCTTCAAGAGT
>CALYDF020008139.1:0-11651 GCA_944474145.2 Dicrocoelium dendriticum | reverse complement strand
TGACATACTAATATAGCTGGTGGTTGATCATTTCACTTATCTTGGAAGCTGCATCAACAATGATGGGCGCATAGAAACTGACGTCATCTTATGCATTGCAAAAGCCAGAGCTACCTTCTTAAACCTGCGGCATCTTTGGCGACAGAAGGGAGTTTCCCTTCGTCTGAAAGGCCGGGTATACAAGGCCACAGTGAGGGCCGTTCTGCTCTATGGTATTGAGACTTGGCCGCATCGGTCTGAAGATCTAAAGCGCCTTCAAGTCTTTGATCATCGTTGTCTGCGCAGAATTGCTGGAATCGGATGGCACCAGCGTGTCCGCAACGATGATGTGCGTAGGCGAGTACTAGGAAGTGATACCCATGCTAGCTCTCTAGAACAACAGATAGCACTGAATAAGTTGCGTTGGCCCGGGCACGTGCTACGTATGCCTGGTCACCGCTTACCTAGGAAGGCCTTGTTTAGTCTGCCTGGTGTAGGGTGGCGCAAGGCTCCAGGTGGAAGCTGTCTCGCCAATGCCGCCTTACCTTTGCACGATAGCCAGCTGTTTGTGACGGTATGTTGTCTACACAAGGGGTAGGCGCCTTGACCCTGAGTGTTTGCTAAGTGCGTTAAGGTTTTCGGGTAAGTCCCCCTTCTCTCCCTCTTCTTATTCTCTATTTCATAGGTCCACATGGTTGTATGGCAGCGAAGCATCAGTTCAAATGACTGATGTACTGCTGTTGGTGATGAGGATTGATGATTGACAAATGTAGCTTGTTTGTTCTCTTGCTTTCGCTACTTGGTGTAGAATGTGTTTGGAGAAGTTGAAGCTGCTGGAGTATCGAATTCCCAGGTCTCGAACAGAATACGCTGTTGGGATGGGGTTAGCAGTGAGTGTGATGGACCCTTTTGGTATAATGCATCTGTGGCAGATAACTGTGCGCATTTGTTTGCCGAAAACCTTCTTGACTTGCTTTCGCTCCGTTTGTTTAGGGGATGATAAGTTCTCGCGTGCATATTTTAGTCACAATTCCAGATGTTCAGATAGAAATGATTACACTAGTTTGATGTCATTCGCAAATAAAAACGGGCTCCCGTGTCTAAGATAATCACATATATAGTTTAGGTAAATGAGGGAAAGTAGTGTACGCAATACACTGCCCGGAATAACGCCGCTCGTGACATTTCTGGAACAATGGCACAATGGTTTATTACGGGTACAAAAGCATTGCTTAACAAGTTCCGTGGGATGGAAAATATTGCGAAAATCAATAGCATGATAAAGTGAAAAGCGTTGTGGTGGACTCAACATAGACTTATGTAGAATAGCAGAGATGTTCGCGTATTAAACGTAGAAATCCATAAATACATTAGTTCGGAGTTTGGCAAGACACCGTTTGATTGCGTGTTGTAGCCCCTGGCTAACAAGTCATAAAATGAAATGGGAGACAGTGCATCGTCAACACGTTTGTTAAATATCACCAGATTGGGAGCAGAGACGACATAATTAGGGAGGGCATTCCAAGGCTGGCACACACGGAGATAAAAAAAATTTCTACGGCATTCAAGCCGGATATACATTATTTTCCATTTCCGAGGGTGATCTCTTAGGTTAGTGTTATGGTTCAGTTCCAGCAGCGAATGGCAAATGTGGTTTGGGTTCTTCAGAATCTGGTAAACCTTTACGAGATCCCCCACGAAAGCTGATATCGACTGCTGTACATTCTTAGAGATTTCAGTCTAAGCTGATAGGGCAGATGAAAGTGGCCCCTGACGTTCTTGGTTTCCCGTCGTTGAGGAGTCTCGAGATCAACGAGATTCTGTTTCTGCCATGGCTGCCACGCCTGAATAACATAGTCCACGTGAGGTCGCACGTATGCGTTAAGCATTTGGGGAAAGAATGTGGGTTCAAAGCGACCGAAGTCGCTGCGAAGAAGGCCGAAGTAAAACAATATTGACCAATCTCTACTTGTGTTCGGCCGTTAAGGTATGATTGGAACCAACCCTACAGAGGGTTGTTTATTCCCAGAGCACACGAGCACAGTTAACAATGGTTTCTACGGTACACAGTTAACCGCTTTTTATATCCAGCCGGATGATGATGGTGGTCATGCCACCATCTAAATTTGCTGTAACATAATCAACAATATGTAATCGGCTTGTGATGCTGGACCGTTTGTTAGTGAACCCATGTTGGGAACCGCTGAACCGGTATTTGTCTTGTTAGGAACTGTGTTTGCTGACTGTTGTCCATTCTTTCTAGGGTCTTAGCTGCCGCGGACGTCTGGTGTATCGGTCGATAGTTTAACATTCGCTCCTGTGGACCGCCTTTGTGTTTCGGCATTAATATGGAAGTTCTCTACTACGGTGGGAAGCAGTGAGTGTTTAATGAGGAGAGTTATGTCTTCACCACCCAAACTTATATCTGCAGGAGTAATATCGTCAGGTCCTGGTTGGAATATCGGTCTGATGGATGTTATATATTCATCTGTACGTGTTTTAGTTTCAGTGGGATGGTGTATAGTACCTCATTCGTTTTCCTTAGAAGGAGAGGTGAAGATGCGGATGATACTATAGTACACGAGGTAGCAAACTAGAAATTCATCCGCGCAAATATTTGAACTATGTCATCCATCGCTGTACCTTTTTCTAAAAGTAGGTATGCAATTTCGTGGTATCGTCTCGGATTTCTTATTTTCCGAGCAATTGCATTAGTGCACTAGCTTAATCTGTGTTTCTGATAGCTTGTGTTTCCGCTGCAATTCTAACTTTTGGAGTTTGTACAATGTTTTATCAGGTTTCCTCTATTTGAATTAATGTAGCGACGTATTTCTTTCTGCTATGCACTGGTCGCAACTTCTAGTTTGGAAGTGATCTTGAATGGGTTTCCATATTGGCAGTCAAAGGAGTTTATTTTTTACCTTCGACGTAGTTGCTAGGGTGCCCGTACACGCGATGGCATTTCTCGGGAATTCGCCTGCAGCTATGTGAAGACAAATTGGTCTCAACACATGATCCTAAGTAGCTTGTCAGATATGCTTCAATCATTAAGGTGTATTCGGGGTACTGGCTTCCGTATTTCTCTGGTCCTTTCAGATGGCTTGATTTTCATGTATTGTGGTCACATCCTAGTAATGCGACTTCAATTAATACACAAATAAATAGAATACCCATAGTGAAAACCAGATCTGGTGTGTTATCTAACCTGGTAGGTTGTTTGAGATGTTGAGTCTAACTATGGATAAAAACATATTGTGTCATTTCCGCAACTCCTTTAATTGATGTAAGCCTAAGTGACATTCAATTTATATTTGGCAGATTAAAATCTTCACATAGAAATTTGTACTTCTATGGAGTGCTGGAAGCAACATTAATGGCAGACAATAACTACTGTGATTCATAGAGAGTGGCATTAGGAGTTCTATAAATACAGCCCAATAGCAGATCATAGGCCGGAATAGTTAACCATAATGAATCATCGAAATGATTGAACGCTAACTGATCAGCTGAGATTGCTATTATGCCATTGGTTATGTAGATGGGTTAAACCAACTCACACTTAAACTAGGTCATTTTAAACTGGTTAAATTTCATTTCACTTTAGTTGGCTTGTTCTGCCTACCTGAATAATCTTCTATTAACTGGTCACGTTGCTTGCGCTGATTGCGCTTATCTTAGGTAACTTTGTTGCGTTTATAGCATTTTTAAGTAACTTGTGGATATTTTCCTTACCGCGGATTCGTTGCTAACCAACATACTTCACATGCTAATTTAGCGAAGAGTTATGCCACCGTATCTGTATGCATTATTGGATTTATTTTTTTCATCCCGTCGTTTCAAGTGATTGGCTGTTGCTTGATATCCCCGGTGTGGCTGCCCTAGATGTGCATCTTGACAAGGTGCCTACCTGTCTATTACCCACTACCTCGTCCATACTGGCTCCAGGGGACAGTTGGTCGTTGCTGGAGGGGACGGGGTGCATGGTCCTTGTGGTCGTGCTAGGCTGGAAGAGTGGTTCCATGCACTCAGTGTGGACCGGACTACGGTCCAGCCACCACCTTGTGTGCGCTTGATTCCCCAAATACAGTGTGCTTGTGTTTGCCTGTGAAGGAGTGTGGGCAGGCTCCGTTGATGAAACGTGGCTCCCATCCACATGTCTCCCAGTCTTATTCCTTCGGGATTACACTGGATATGGGGTGTGTGGGTGGAGCTGTGGGTGGTGCAGCGCAAGCCACCCATGGTCCCTCTGTAGGCGCAGGCGTCCTGTGGCTGGCCACAGTGACAGGAAAATTCGTAACCGGAAGCCGCCAACCATGTAGATGGTACATCCTCCACCACGTTTATGAAGACGATCCGGAACAATTGATAAACCAGAACACCCAGTTGAAGGTCTCATATAACTGACATGCCCTCTTATTCGGTGATACAAGCAATGTGGAAAGTTTTAAGGAACATAATTTTTGGCAGGACACCTGACTTCGGTACTATCGAAAGAATATTTATAAGAACGAGGTAAGAGCAAATAATTTGATAGGATGCACAAATTTGCTTAAATTGCACCCTGTGTCTTCATGGACGTGGGTGGTGTGGCGCTGTGAAATAATTGGGCTCTGTTGTTGGCTACGATCTCCCAATATCAAATCCTGGAGTGCGACAGCGGAAAGCATTTCTCAGTTTCCCATATCCTGATAAAGGTTGTTTAGTTGTTATCAGTTGTTGGGCATTTTCACGATGTATTGTAGGAATACGGCCCTCTACGAAATCATCTTTGTTTAGTTGTAACGTGTGATAGTTGCTGTGGTATTCAGCAATGATTGGTTCATTCAACTTTCCAATATCTTTCTTTTCGCACTTTACATTTCGGCGCTTAGTTCGTGTCACATATTTTACTGCCTTGTTGTTTGTGTAAGCGGAAAATCACATGGCACTTACTCTTGCCGAGTCTATAATAGTACTTACATTGTGCCTGTGCCCAGTATCTTATGGTCAGACCGCGTCAGCATTATCGTGCGATAATACCTCGTGGGTGGGTTGGTGGATTCGGTGCTGGTGAGTATCTTTAGCTAGAGGAAGTGTTGGTCATCTGTCAAGATCCACATCGTTGTCAATACGATCGGTGTCAGTAAGGGAAATATGAGCTTCTGAATGATTCGCCTCACGTGTAGACGGCCTTTGTATTAGTGACTGCTCGCTTCCTTTCAGGATTTCAGCTCGTGCTACGGCGAGCACTTTGTTATACATAAACTGTTCAGCCATGGCTTCTTCCGGGAATTTAAGGAGGACGGGACATGATCTCATTGTCGCCTTCTTCTGGAGAAGGAGACATAAAGAGTTAGAACAACTCATGCTGCATGCCGCGCGTAAAATATGTTTGAATTTATTTACACTCAGGCATTCAGGTGGCCTAAACACCATCACGTTTCATGATCTGCGTAAACCTTCCTGAATTTCAGTTGTGATAAAGGATAGAATAGAACCAGCGTTGTTTAGTGTGTCTAATTTCATATCCTTTTAGATTTAACTTAATTCACTGAAAGCTGAGGCTTGTTCGCATTTTACGCCACAGTGCAGCGGTTCGGTTTTCAGTGACGTAACTTCTCCTTCAACAGCAGTGGTGCGGTTTTCAGTTCAGATAATAAATCAATTCTATTGTCGGAGCGGACAGCTAATGCTTCTTGTTGTTTCGTCATCTTAAATGAGACAATTCCCATTTTTATGGCATTTTCCCCATAGACTGCCACTTGTACCTGTTTTTATTCAGCTTAGTTATGACATTTCGCACTTTTGTAGATCTAGAAAGCATTCCAGGGCTACCCCTAGTAGTAAACATTGATTGCAAATTGAGTTATATCGTCAACTATCGTACGCAGTATAGAATTGAACAAACAGCAATTAGCGTACGTTGAGCAATTTATAGGAAATGCGATAGAAACCGACCGTTCTAATTCTTCTTGCTGGTTGGCCGTTAAGATGCGTTTTCTAGGCTTTCAGGTCCGTTGGGCGATTTGGGTGACGAACGTCTATCTGTTCGATAACCGCGGGGCGCGCCTGTGAGCACAGACTTGGATCGGCAGGGACGCAGACCTGTAGTCAAGTCATGTTGAGACAAGTTCACACGGCGGCAGTCTCTGATGTGATCGTGAAGCATGTTGGCAGAGTGTGGCTATATGTCCAGTGATCACACGATGGCGTGGTTGAAATAGTTTGGTGAATAAAAAGCGGAGTTGTGTCATTGAGGGTAGGGGCAGTTTCGACCAAAACATTTGCCTTGCATAACAACCGAGTGCACAGATTGAGGGCAATTTAGATAACGGTAGAATTGCACCTCCAATTGGCACCAAAGTGGTGCTTGTTACTCTCGCATGTAATGAGTTTGCACGATAGAAATCTAGCACGAACAGTCCAAAAAGCGCTGATTTTCTATGGATAACGATTCTTAACTGGAGGATCCAAAAGTCTAACAGTGTTAGAAATATCCCGTATGATATATCGAACAGCCATTGGCGCTAGATTGTGGAATAAATAGTTCTTGTCGAAACATCGATACCAAGTAACGGAGTCCAAGTTCAAGTGATACCGGAACGACAGGATGAATCCCGTAGGTGTTCCTTCTTGAGCGGGTCGTCGATCCAGGTGTTGATAGGGGTGCTCCGACTTCTTGATGGGTCTAAGTGGAAAACACCCGAAAAAGCACCCTGGTCCACCAATTGAATGCCCTCGTTCCTTACATCAGCTGTCCCTGCCGTCAATTACGTGAAGTAAGTAAGAGAAGAAGAAAAATCAAAGGTAAGAGAGTAAGGGAAATCAGATAAAAGAAGAAAATAACACCAATGGCGAGGAAAAGTAAAGAAAATATCATCGAAGTATGAAGATAGGAATTAGTCAGGAAAAAGGAAAGGTTACGTGCTGTCACCCAAGAGCATCTAGTTGACCCTCAAACCCCTTAACCGTAGCTTCCTGGAAGCTACTGTAGCTTCTGGAAGCAGGTTCCAGCTTTCGATGACTCGACGTGATAACCGTGTCTCCGCTCTAACTCCATCGGACCGCGGTTTATCCAGCTTCATACAATGTCCGCGGAAACCAGCTAATCTAGCAGGACTAAATAGCCAGGACAAATCAGTGGCAACCTTCCCAGTCAAAATACGGTAGGTGAGGATTAGGTCCCCTCTAATCCTTCGGTAGTGCATTGAATGCATCCCCAAACTAAGTAGGCTTTCGGAGTACGTTTGTCCTCGTAATCCCTTGACCAACTTAGTACCGACACGCAACACCCTTTCTAGTGCCATTTTGTCCCGGACAAGGCATGGTGGACAGGCCTGGACGCAATATTCTAGGTGGGGTTGCACAAACGCTGAGAAGAGCTTCACAAACACATTAGCGGTTAGGGTCCCGAAAGAACGATGTATAAACCACATATCCGGAACCCTTTACTATCCGCCTTCTTCCAGTTGTCTACAGAGTGTAGTGTGGAACAGTGGACGACATCTAGATCAACCTGATGAGTCACGTGAGGAAGTTCACTTCCAACGAGCGCATACCTTGTGAAAAAAGCAGACGCTCCGATACGCTCTCGATTCCCTTCTTTGTACCAGTGGGATGTGAGGTGCAGAAATATCTAGGAGGTGAGCCTTAACTTTTTCTCAGGCTATGTGAACATGTCGGTCTCAGATATCACACAAGGCGATGACCTAGCTTTATCCCGCATCGCTTGGAAGTCCGCGAGTTAAATAATCCAGTACGCAAGTGCGTACTGTGTGACAGCGGAGCAGGAAATGCGCTATATCGCTGTTGGCTTATACATCATGACGGTCAGGCACTGTCCCCCGTGGCACAGTGGCATAAGCTGCTGAACGGCGCGGCAAGCCTCGGGTGGTCATGGCTTCGAATCCTGAGGATTCCTAGGGATGCGCACCGCTGACGGTGCCCAACAGGTTGAAACTGCAGTCTAGTGCTTCCCGAGCACGTGAAGGACTATCTGATTTGGAACTTATTGCGACGACCTCTCTATTAATTACATCCAAATACCTATATATGAGTCATCTTTATTTATTTGTTTATATGTGCTAGGAGAAAATATTGCATTCTGCTTACGTCAATAATCTGCTCTGTAGAGCATGACTACACAGAAATCATTAAGGTTACACATGTGGCAATGTCCTGGAAGTTCATAGAACAATTTGCTTTTCCAACAGTTGTTAACTGTAGGATATAAATACTTCAAAATCGTCCATTTTCTGCAGAAACTTGATCTGTTTCAATAGGTGTGGTTATGGGCCATCAACATCTAGTAAGCCATTACAAAAATGCCAGATCTGACATTCAGTAGTTTCTGCTTAGCGTTCCAGCATAACCCAGGGTTTGCTCATAATTAAAATTGCGAAATCACGGACCCATTCTGTTTCGTTGGCATAAAACCCTAATGTAGTTTTACTGGAAATGACCAGTAGGTGCGAACTACTAAACTTGCTCCTCCGTGTAGTATCAGTTCATTTGCGCAAACTAAGCTGAACATAACCCCTTGCATAATGACTCTGCCAGGTTCTCTCATTTGTGTCCCGAGTTGTCCAGGTGTATCAAAGATTTTTTTACTTCTTTGTTATTATGATTTTAGTTCTTCAACGGGCACGGTGAAACACCGGTATACGAGTAAGATGGTTGGCGAAAGAATCATAAAACTCAGAGTTCCTGACTGTTGTATCAGAAGAACGTAGGTGTAAGAGCAGTGCATTGCAGGAGGCACGTAGAACGTACAACTGCTCAGAACGAAAAAAGACACAATAAGAATTCCGCTAATCGATCAATCAGCGTTGAGCGAAGTTCAGCTAATCAGGATACCTGTCGTCTTATATATTTTCATGTTATTGTGTTGGCACTGAAGAGACAATACGAAATGTTGACATCTGCCAGTGTTCGTCTTCTTACCGCATGAATCAGGATAAATCTAGGTTATCAAATCACAACGCCGCTCTCCCCGTCGGAAACCTTGCTTCATGCGGGTTGGTATCGATCGACTAGATTCGGTGTACGACTGGACCTTCGTATTTCACTGGACGGTGGAGCCTGCCGTGCCTGATTTTCACACCTATCTTGCCTAGACTGAGAAGACGGTCCAGTTGCTCTATAAAGCCGACGGGTGTTGTCTGTCAAGCCATTTGCCAATCGATATGTGCCAGGGCCACACGCGTGCATGATTCTCAGCTGTGCCGACAGAGTTGGGTGAGCCTTTACGGTACTTCTATTTTTGATCTGAGCAAATGCTCCCGGCTGCAGTGGAATTGAGGTTGTAGCTTAGGATTGTTGCTATGCGGTTTGGCAGTTTGGGATTTACGAAAAATGACATGTATGCAGCCTTAAGTTTGGTGCGCAAGGGTCTTCCGAATATCATTTCGGCAGACGTTTTCCCTGTGGCTCTGTGTTCATAAGTTCTGTATGATAGCAGCGCCATTAAGACAGCTACTTCCCACTATACCCCTCCTAGTTGAATGGCCTGTATTGCCTCCTTGAGAGAAAAGTTAAGGCGCTCCAGCATGCCATTAGCTGCAGGATTGTAGCAGGCAGTCGGTTAATGTTTTACGTTATATCGTTGGAGGAAAGTTTCGAATTGGTAACTACAGAATTGGGGACCATTATCTGTAACCACTTCATCTGGTAATCCGAAGTGACTGAGCAGATGTCTCAGCCATCGCAGAACTACGAAAGAGGCCACTAGGTCACACATATGAACCTCAGACCATTTGCTGTAATAGCAGGCTGCAACAAGTAAATTTTTCTTATGCAACGGAGCAGTAGCGAAGAGGCCCATAACATCAATTGGAACCACTGGGTACCTCCCAAGCAGAGGCCGCTTTTTATCTGATTAACCGAATACCGCGAAATCAGCAGATACCAGGCCAATCCGGAGAGGTATGATGAGAAAACCAAGAATGGTTGAATTATTACCACTGTAACTCCAGCATGCGTAAACAGTCGGGTGTAAGGCGTATACGGATAAGTAACATTTGTAGAAACTGCAGGGTACAATACTAACAGGAGGAGCGGAATCCAATTCGACTTCTAATGGAATAACACTAAAGTTCGTAAGAAATAAGACACTTCGAATATCTACGGAAGAAAGTTAAGGTTTAACAGCAGATATCATCACATTTCCCACTTTGGTGACATTAGCAGTGACTAAGTAAACATGTGGCTTGGCTGAATCGGCTACGTCGTGCTCGGGAACGGAGTCCTGTTCAACGAACCCGATGTGTTAGGATCGGCAACCGCGAGAAAAGTGTCCAATTCTTCCACAGTTTTTACATGTGAGACTGCGGGTTGGACAAGAAGAGAAGTCAATCTTTTGGAAGTACTACCACAGCGGTAGCACGATGGTTTACTCCCTGCTAAGGGATGAGTAGGTTGTACTTTTGCCACATCGGTTAGTTTTATTACACAACACACTTTCGCCTGCAGCACAACCTCCATTTTCATTTTGGCCAAATCGCAGGCTTGATGCCAGGTCAGAGTTCGGGGTCTGCCTGTAGCAGCAGTTCAGGTATACGGTTATCAGCAATTCCAGAGAGCAACTGTTGCCTCCGCATGCATCCTTCAATCTGTTTTTGCGTAATAGAAGAGTATGCGCACGGCCGCACTGCACAAGTAAGTGTAGTAATAATAACATCATTCAGAATTTCATCTGGCTCCTGCTGCATTCGAGAGAAGACGTACCTTGCTGTGTGCAGGTTCATTTGGGAGCCCCAAATGCGACCGTGAGCTTTGAATACATCATCGGCTGATTTGCATCCCTGAAGGTTTAGGTAAAATCAAAATGCCGTCGCTCCTCATCTCCGAGCAAGTGACGAAGCAGCTTTTCATTACTGATTGGAGATTTCAAGTCGGTAATTAAATGCAACTAATGCTGGAAGGAACTTTCCCAGTGAAGCCAGACGTCCGGCGTAGGCCAGTTTCCACAGTTCGTCCAACATGCCAATGAAGCTGGAATTGAAAAGTTCATGGTTGTACTTTCGACGCGCGTTTTTCTATCAGAACGTAGATGTAACAGCAGTATATTGTAGGATGCACATACTACGTACAACTGCCCAGAAGGCAAAAAGGACACACAAAAGTTCCGCTAATCGACCAATTAGCGTTGAGCGAAGTTCAGCCAAACATGATAAGTCTTGGGTTTCGAATCACAACACTGATATACGGTAAAAAGTTGTATTACTTGGAAAAGCTAACTGGAGACTAATCTTGGTAATCACTAGCATGCGGTAATGAAATTGACACATCGGATCTCACATAACATTGTGAGAACTTGCTGGTTTAGTCGAATGATAAAAGCAGAACAGTCTAGCAAACGGTCTATACATGGGTTGGCTTCGAAGTAATGATCGCGTGCCCCACAAGATCAAATTTGTCCTGGATTGCTATCACATTACAAAGAGGGCGCCAAAGGAGAAGTGGCCAATCACAGTTACAAAACCTGGGCTTAACAATTCCGGTGGAATAATCGACGTGAAAAAATCACAGTCATCGAACCTTTGTCCATAGGTTAAGGCGCAGATTGGGAGGCTGACAGAAATTTTCGCTTGAAAACTAGGAGTTTACCTGCTTTGAACTTGTGAATATACCGTGTGCTTACTTTGAATTGGCCTCCTGATGGACGCAGGTTATATAAAAGCGTAAATGTGGTA
>CALYDF020008138.1:0-11956 GCA_944474145.2 Dicrocoelium dendriticum | reverse complement strand
AAGCGGCTTAAGTGCAGACCTTGTAGTATTTGTTAACTGCTACGTAGATGATGGTCACAAACCAAAGTTTACAGTAGACGAGGTTTACGTGAATGTAGAGAAACTGGATAGGTGGTAGTGCTAAATAGCAGTTATGTTGGAAGACATTTAACTCAGTTACGTTTATCGAGGGTGGGATAGATGATAACGCATGAAAAAAAATACTTTAAATTATTTACTCAAATTTCCGAAAAGATAATTAGCATAATGAGGTGAAAATCAGAATATAAATCCGATTTAGCAAAATACCAAATATTAGGTAATATGAAATTACTCTTCAGCTATAATGCTGATTATAAGAATCCTTCCGTTGAACTGTCAGGAATCACAGCCAATGCAATTAAGGTGATGAGCGCGGTGAACACAAGAAACACAGACAGGAGTTGCACAGAGTCGGATATGTTCACGCCTGTTGCTTATTTGCTTCTGATGGATACTTATATAGGCAAGTTGATGCATCATTGACGCAGACTACACTGACTATAAAAACTATCTTGTCCAGTAACTCCAGATAGCATGTCCTTTTTATACCTCATATACAGGAGTTTGCTTGTGTGAAATACCCCTTTTCAATTTTTCTAGTTTGTGGCAAATACACCTGCTTCAGTAGGCCAAGTTAATGCTTTGTAGTTGGAAAGTCGTTATCATAAACTCACGAACTAAATCGTATGAGGCCAATAACAGTTGTAAGCAAGATGGATGTCGTCTGAAATCAAAGATGATATAAATTTATAATGCCGTATATTATGAGATGATACAAAATGGAAACGATGTTGCTAATTCGCATGCCGATTCATTGCAACAACGTGTTAAATAAAAGATTTTATGGCGCCATACTTACAATAGCGGTGCATAAGCTACGAATGACGGAAGTGAAGGGGAGCATATAGATGGAGGGTGTTCGATCTACTCAGGGGCATAAAGGGCTGTAAATATTATAAATATATTGTGTCATCCAAAATCATTTGAATACCGCCAGCCTCCGTTGTTTTGGAAGGTGAAGCGAACCATTTACCTGCTTGGTCATCAATCGGTTTGACAATTTATGTGAAGTAAGGTTGTGCATATGTCGCGGCTGCCACGCGTACATGACCTATTCTTCATGGAATCTAGTGTACGCGTTGAGCACATGAGAAATGATTGATGGAAAAATGCATGCAAAGGCCTAGCGCAAATGGCAAACTCTTGATTCGTTTTTATAGTGCTTTCTTGGTATGATGTGAAGAGAAATTATCCCCTTGTATTAACACACCTAGGGCACATTCCGTAGAAGCGCGCCGCTATAACAGATCCTACAGCATATACTCGCAATCGGATTGACGGTGTATAAGCGACAACCTAAACTGGTGGC
Organism: Dicrocoelium dendriticum; assembly: GCA_944474145.2. Taxonomy (NCBI): domain Eukaryota; kingdom Metazoa; phylum Platyhelminthes; class Trematoda; order Plagiorchiida; family Dicrocoeliidae; genus Dicrocoelium; species Dicrocoelium dendriticum. The sequence goes on along the minus strand of CALYDF020008138.1, from coordinate 10,566 downwards.
ATTGAAAAGAAACCTAATCTAAGTAGCTTACTCGGATGTCATACCAAGCTCATCTTTAAATCCTACGTGGTGATTGTGAAACATTCAACAATGAATAAGGAATTGAAATTGATCACTTTCTTGAGAATATCTATATCAGGAATAAACAAAGATATTTCTGAGTTCTGTGACACCACACTGAATACCGATATAATCAGACTTGGCCGGCTCTCAATATCTTGTTGAATTTACTTTAAATATTTTATGAAAATAATGTACAATTGCGTCACGCCAGAAAGCGCGTGTAGTGAAGCTGAGATTATATATTGTTAATGTCATAATGTTAGTGTTGAAAATGAATTAGTCTGCCTTCAACGTTCACGCATTGATTTCGCTGAATATGTAAGCTCCCCATGTTCCGGGAAGTAATATGGCCCAGTAATTTTTCAGATTCATTTGCTTGCGACTACAAACATACGCATTCTGATGAGTATGAAATACTTTACGTTCAATGCGCGCAATATACTATTCCTCGAAACGCTATTAAAGTAAATAGTTAAAAGTATGTAAACAACCATCGTACCAGTATAACTAGAAATTATTAGTTGTTCACATTAAAAGTTTGCCAAGGATGTTGCCATCTCTAGTGAGCAATTAGCAGAAACATTTCTGCAGACCCTCTTTATATCGGGTGTAATTTGTGGTATGTTCTCATTTTGACTCCTGTGCAAAAGTAACTTGGTTGTAGATAAGTAAACCGACGACTAGTATTACAGTTCGATTTTTGATTTCAGAAGGTTTTGAATATAAATCGGTTTGGTATGATTTTATTGTGGCAACGTTTTGCCCTTTACACAAGAGCTTCTTCAGGCCAGGTGAATTGGTACAAAATTGGCTTAGCTTTTCTTATGAAGGTTTGCAAATCATAACATGAACCATTGGATAATAGTGTTACAGGTCAGTAGGTCAAGTGGCCATGCTAGTGAAACAACAAACAGTGAACGTTTCTCATTGATCCACGTCACGGTCGTTCACATGTGACGCATTCCTTTCTGGCCGCTGATTATTCACGCTCCGACCTGAGTTCGTCCGCCGACATCTTTTCTCACTGACCGGCTTAACACAACCCGTCACGCGTTCGATAACTCCACCTTGTCTGTTCTGTTCACAAAGTTATTAGTCTTAGTAATCTCGGTCTCCTCAGCAATCAACCTTTGTTTGGTTGCTGGTAATCCCCTCTTAAATATCTCGACATTGTCCCAATCATTCGCGTGTCCTGCCTCTAGCGCATGTACGGCCACCGCTGAATGTTTTAATAGGGCCCTGTATTCAGGCTCATTTCTCGGTAGACGCGAAACGTACCTCTTGTGTTCTGCTATCCTCGTGCGTAGATCTCTCGCTGTTTGACCTATATACATGTGTTCACAGACATTGAAATTGATTTTATAAACACAATTTGTCGTCCTGTCACTTGAAATGGATCCTTCAAAAGCACAAGTGCTGAATAGAGCGTCTGACCTTGTCGAAAAACCACTCTTATTTTCTCCTTGTTTATTGCTCCTCTAATTTCTTCTGAGGTTCCCATTTATAGGGGATTCCCACCGTCCCAATCCACTCCGTTGTGCGTCGTGGAGGTGGATTTAGAGCTCTCTGTAATTAACGGTTACTAACCGACTCGGATATCCACTCTCTACTAATTTGTTTACCAGAACAGTTCGGGTTATCCAAAACAATTCCATGCCGCTATCGCATCCTCTTTGTTTCACATAGCCCAGACTCTCTGTACAGAGGAGAAGGAAAGGAAGGCCGCTGGTAAGGAGAAGGTGAGAAAATTAGTACAGAGTGGATATCCGAGTCGGTTAGTAAACGTTAATTACAGAGAGCTCTAAATCCACCTCCACGACGCACAACGGAGTGGATTGGGACGGTGGGAATCCCCTATAAAAGGAAACCTCAGAAGAAATTAGAGGAGCAATAAACAAGGAGAAAATAAGAGTGGTTTTTCGACAAGGTCAGACGCTCTATTCAGCACTTGTGCTTTTGAAGGATCCATTTTCAAGTGACAGGACGACAAATTGTGTTTATAAAATCAATTTCAAAGACTATGAACACGTGTATATAGGTCAAACAGCGAGAGAGCTACGCACGAGGATAGCAGAACACAAGAGGTACGTTTCGCGTCTACTGAGAAATGAGCCTGAATACAGGGCCCTATTAAAACATTCAGCGGTGGCCGTACATGCGCTAGAGGCAGGACACGCGAATGATTGGGACAATGTCGAGATATTTAAGAGGGGATTACCAGCAAAAAGCCAAAGGCTGATTGCTGACGCGATCGAGATTACTAAAACTAATAACTTTGTGAACAGAACAGACAAGGTGGAGTTATCGAACGCGTGACGGGTTGTGTTAAGCCGGTCAGTGAGAAAAGATGTCGGCGGACGAACTCAGGTCGGAGCGTGAATTATCAGCTGCCAGAAAGGAATGCGTCACATGTGAACGACCCGTGACGTGGATCAATGAGAAACGTTCACTGTTTGCTGTTTCACTAGAATGGCCACTTGACCTACTGACCTGTAACACTATTATCCAATGGTTCATGTTATGTCTTGCAACCTTCACCTTACGTTCCCAAAAAGAAGTTAAGCCAATTTTGTACCAATTCACCTGGCCTGAAAAAGCTCTTGTGTCAAGAGCGAAACGTTGCCACAATAAAACCATACCAAAAACCGATTTGTATTCAAAAACCTTCTGAAATCATGAAATCCCAGTCGGTTCCAAACATATTCCAATATATTTGTTCCATTTATATTCTTTGCACATGCAGGATTGAATTAACAGAGCGGGCGTAATAGTTACAATTCAAGAGACTTGGTTTTGCTAATGTGCAAGAACTAGGTTATGACAGAGTACCATATTATTTACTATATTGGGACAAATGATATGCATTAAACATGCGTCACCACTTCTAAGTTTAGAGCGCCACCCTATTACCGAGATAATCTGAACTTCCGGGTCGTTAGTGTATTTTAATTTTGACTCACTGTGGTAACGGAGTGTTAACTCATCTGCAAAATTCGGTCAATATTTACGCAAAATAGGCAATCAAATTTTCGCAACCGGTTCAGCTACTACTGTCTGTTCCGCAGTACAGTAATTAATGTCTTTGCCATAGGAATAAAAACAATGTATAAAGACTACGATATGCCGATGATGTCCTAGTCAATAAGCGTATCCTCTTGAAAATTTGCAACATTAATTCCTAATGATGTACTTATTGAATTTTCAGAACGGGTTGCAAGAAATATGCGGTCTATATACACCCATTTCGAATATCGGGTTCCTTGGCCACAAACAACCGGCTGCTGTGCTGTGCTGATAATGAGCACTAGATCTTAAAATAAATTTGGATGTCCTTATAATTCTCAATCTGGACCGGTTACTAGAATAAGGCTATCCAGGGATAAGAAATTAAACATGATCTGATAACTTTCTTCCGATCGTCTGCTTGAGGTATATTTCTACACACTGATGTTTGCTTAGCGATGGCAAAGTTTTATTTTCTTAGTTGCCATACCATGACTCATTTTACTGCGCAACTTGCTACTTACAGATTTAACAGTACAAGATGGCGATTATTTAAAATGAAGACGCGGAATCTGATAGCTAGTTTTTAAAATTGTTTCGATGTTTCCAACGATACTACGTGCGCACGAATGGACCACTGAAACTTAACCAAGCACAGAAGATGTGATTAAATCACAAAGAAAAGTCACTGCATATGTCTGGCAAACGCGTGAATACTGGTAATTATCATGTTTTAGGCAAAACCTTGTTCTTCATCCCAAGTATTGAAAGCCGTTCCATAAAAATGGCTACATTTACTGACCCATGCAACATTCTCTTAATAACCCTGTTCTGTTTGGAGGTTCAACAGCCAAAACAGAAAGAATGGTTTAACCGTAAATCTTATGTCGAAACTCAGTGCCTATGAGAGTCTACTGTGAATCAAAATTACGGTTATGTTGTCATTTTTGCTTTACTGTAAGGGTTAAATACCAAATATCTTGGAAATATCATGTCCGTGGCCTACATATGCCACAAATCCACGCACGAACACCATTTTCAAAATCAACATGTTCAAAATATTGACTCGTCGGAAAATTAAAATAGAAGAACTCCATATATGGCAGCATACCTAACTTAAAATAATTCGAATGTTGTAAGCAACCTTACCTCTAGATTAGATGATTGCGACGGCTGAGGCAAATCGTTAAGCTGGTTACAGCTTGATACATGATGTATTTAGAATCTTAATGGTCAAACGTAGAAAAGAGACAAACCGACCCTAAATGTGTATTAATCAAAAGTATACCCTAACTTTACCAAGGGCAGGAACAGCCATGAGCACAGTCGTTTTCTATATCAAATGCACATTTTGATGCAAGCTTGCCAACCAGAATCACCACATATATGCTCCATATAATAAACTAAAACATGCCCAAAAGATTCTTAAAGCTAAAAGGTATATAATTCATGCTTACATCAGACAAATAACTTCATAAACTACTTGATGCGTGAACATAAAAGCATTTATAAAACTTAAAACGCCGTCGATAATTACTAGTGCATAAGCACAATCACTTTGTATGAGACAGCCTGGGAACACACGGTCCGCATGAGTAACCAAATAGCGTCCGTTGGAGTGACCTTAAGACGTCCCCGAGTGATCAATATTTTTGTCCCCGGCGGTCCAAACTGGGCACTTGTTAGACGATTTATTCACTGAGAATGTATAGTTCCAATACACCCTTAACATGTACCACGATTGCATTGTAAAATATTGCAAACTAAGACGAAACCGATTCACCCAGTGTAATTGCGCAATACTTAAGCCGTTCAGCTTAACCGAAAACGATTTTTAGAGAACAAAACTCGTCCCAATTAGCAGGACACTTGGTCACACTGTATTCTTTCTTCAATACATATTTACCCAATACGGCAAATTCCATGTTCCTGGTTGCAAACACCGCATAGGTTAAACAAAATGATTCCTAAATTGTATTACGTACGTACAATAGCCTTTCAGCTTAACGGAAATGGTTTTTGAGTGAACAAAATTCGACTAACAATGGCTGTGACAGCAGATTGCTTGAAAATTGATCACTCAGGGACCAACAATGTTCACTCGAGCCAAGTTATCTTACGGTTTTCTTAAAGAGTAGCGCCACTTAGTAAAATAATGGAGTTTCAGAATATGTGAAAACTTATTTAACGGAATATCAGGGCAGATCACGTCATTTATTTGCATAATGTTATTTTGCTTCTGCCTGTAAACAAAAACACTCACAAGTGGGACGACTGACCGTCCATCAGTAAGGAACGGGTATTTTCAGGCACGTTAGATACATTTCTGTACTTAGATTTAGCAAAATGTAACTGGCAAGGAGATTATTCCATATAGTTTACAGGCTATTTAATAAAACGAAGCAAAATATGCTTGAAATTGCGCATACGTATTCCCCAAAGCTTTGGTTATGAAATACGTGTACTGAACTGGTTCCTACTTTTATATTTAAAATATGCATCCATAATTGTTTCATTAGGTTCATTCTTCTGAACAACCCCTTGGATAATTTTGTGCTTTAGTTAAGCTCAGCTAGGTGTAGGCTACAACGGTATCTCTCAATCTAGCTAAACGGCGTTTATGATAACTTATATTTTATGGAACTTATTCTTTATGGAATTCGGCCACAGGGTCTCACATGTCCATCGTTTCGAGGGTAGGCACCATTCATCTCTGGGTACATTCGTCTAAACAAATTGCTTGTTCTTCCTTTATTGCATGTATTTTAAGTAATACCAACCAAGGAATGAAGCTTACTTAACTCGGACAGTTGTAGATAATTGAAGCGATCATTTAAATTTGGTTTCTTCTGAATTGTTTGTTACTTTGACATATTTTCATTAGAGAATTCAAGAAAGGAACCAACCATGAGGTGGCCGGTTTAAATACTCTCAAAATTTTATGTATTCATTCGTCAGGGTGACAAAATTTGTTAACTATTATCATTATAAATAGAACACTGATTAGGTCTGTTCAACAAAGCAAATTTGACAAGAAACATTTTGCATAAGCATGAATTCAACTTACGCAATCTTGGTGAGACGAGTTGTTGCCAAATTTACGGTTCAAATAATTCATCTCGTTATTTCATGGTAAATCTTGAGCTATGACATCATGCCGCAGCTATATAAAAGGTATTTGCTACACTGCATTTATAGTAAATATATTAAGGATTACCTTTTGTGCATTGGAGTTAAATGATTTTACTTTGGGTTACATAAAAATTATGCCTAAGAACAGATTTTTCATATAAGGTGGAAATGCCAAATCTACCAGCTTGCATCTACCGCGGCATTGGTCAAACCATTTGCCTGCTGGACGGTTGGCGAAATCAAGCTTGAACATATTTCCATACTTCTGGAACCAAGGAACAAATGATATACCGGCATCAGCGTCTTAATGGAACTCACTAGACTGTCGAGTCAGGGTTTCTGGTGTGGGAGCACTTTTACTTCTACCGAAATCTGGGCTTGACTGCACTATCAGCTTCCGAGTTAACATCACAGTCAGTTTGTACTGGGCTGCTACAAACTGCGACTGCTGCTGTTTCAAATGCATATGCAATTGTCCAAAGCTGATTGTCAACTATGTGTTCAGTTGTATTATTGTGGCCACTGTTCCACGACTGTACAAGCAAACGTCTGATTGGTTCACACCTTCTGGTAAACCAGCCCCTTACGTCTGCTCTGTTTGACGTCTTGGCCAACTCGACTGGATGGAACACAGAGGAAGGCACAGTAGACCAGTTGTATTCGGACCGAGAACGCTCATTCTTTTATGCCGGCCTCACCAATACTCTAAACGTCACCTGGCCGATTCGGCTGCAGGCACAGGCTTTACACTCCATTGACCGCACCGTCTGGTCAGCTTACCGCCTTGCTCGGGTACACCAGTCTTCAGCAGCCTACCCGGGGCAGGGCAATGTACGTGATGTCTGATGCGCGATTTCTTCAGCTTTCGGCTGAACCCTGGAAAAACGCTCACGGGTTCTGTCCTGATCACGATTGGTGGCGAACAGCCGAGTTGACAACCAGGTTTCGCGCCCAGCTGTTAAGCAAGTGAAGCAATTTTAAGGACAGGTCTTGTTACGTATTAAAATAAATCCATATGCAAACACTACACCCCATGATGTGCAAAAATTTGCTAACGAGATAATAAAGTCAAAACATAATACGTGTTTTCTACTCAGGAGCGACACCGCATGCAATAGTTTTAGCAGCAAGGGGCCATTATAGATTGCGCCGAATATTTTGTTAAGATTGTAACATTAATTTTAAATTATGATTTATTGTGTTTTGGGTTGAAAATATTTGGTTTAATTGAAGCAACTAGTATGGTTATTGGTTTACGTCAGTTTTTGTCCGAAGCAACACAAGTCTAATCATGTAATCGGAAGGCACGCGAGGATAGAGAGGAAAAACTGGAAACTGAAGTGTTAGTTGAAACTATGTGACCCGGGGTGCTGTAAAAATAAAAATTTAGAAAGATAAATCATGTGGAATCAGCGTGATTTACCGGATAGAGCGAACGTATCACCAAAACCTATGAAGCTGATGACCCATGATTCCGTAGTGTATTCTGAAAAACACAGTAACTTAAATGACATCATAGTAGCAATGCAAAATATATATACAAGTTTTCCGGCGTGAGTGCGAGAGAATGTGGTTCAAATATGAAAAGTGGTCAAATTGTTTTGCCGCTTTTCTTAGATCAATGTCTACTGGTCTTCATAATATTTACAAGCTTCGTAAATACACCACATAGGCAAACTTTTAGGACCTGATAAATCGCCATCATAACAAGAAATGCCTGGAAATTTTTGCTAATCTGGCTTTTGGAATAACTTTTGTGCGTGTTTTGGGCTCCAGGCCGTCGAAGTATAAAACAATTGTGGAATTTCGTTTTCCTAATATCATTGCTTCAGAGCAACCCTAATATATGTTATAACTCCATTATTACTGGTTACGAATACCGTCTACATTCAGCAGCGCTGAAGCACTAAATTCACACAGAAACATTTTATTACAGATATTATGCGTACATTTGGGGCTCTTTGGCACCAAAATGCACAGAACCGGTCAAAAAGCCGCAACGTATCTGGCGCATCCGTTGATTTAAATATGAATCTCCTAAAATGAAAATAACTAAGCGTGGCATACTCATCGTACACAAATTTCCTTGGGTTTACACCCGTAGCCTGTTTAAATTTAGATGATCGTAGACACAAATTACACACGTAAAATCTGTATTCTTACTCTTTCGTTGAAAGAAGTAAGAACAAAGGTCTTCAACAAACCAAGCTGGAAACAAAGCACGAAGTCTGGCATTTGATTGTTATTGTCAGCCGTGCTATAATACTCCGTGGGGGTTCGTGCGCATTCGATGGTTTGTGGAATGTCTCATAAGCAAAATATTCATTAATATCAAACATCCACACGACAGCTAAAAGCACGTTCATAAAAGAAAACCTTCCTTTTATCTGATTCGTGAGCCTCGAAATTATATCAGATTATCAACTTCTTCATTTTGGCTTTTACTTTTCACCTCAGTATTTTCGACAACAGCAGTTGCCATTGTGGACAAACATTAGGCTTGTGTTACATTCAGCAGGCGTCTTTGAGAATCAATGTGACAGCAATTGCTCAGATTGACCTCGCGTCCATCAACAAGTATACTAACGAACGGAATTCGCGGTAACCATGGCACACAGTGCTTACACATGGACCGATAATCTTGCGGCAATGCTAGTGAAATTAACTTGCAGTGGCTGTTTCGCTAACTTTCATTCTAAAATAAAATACTCTAACCTTTGTTAAATAGTCCCACCCCATGTGCTCTCTTCTTTCCGTAAACGAGGCGGTAGAAAGAAGCAACAAGGCATATTCGGTTTTGTATTGTACAGGGAGTAGATCTGTCCGAATTGTTGGATGCATGTTAATGATAGGTCAGAAGTGCGGCTGCATAGCAGTGGTTGTTGCGTTATGCAACCCCAAGGCATTCTGCCAAATTGCTTACATATAACTCTGAGATTTGAGCTTTATATATGACAAAAGAGATATCATGAGCGTCGCATGCAGGCCTGCAATTTTAACGGCGACAGTAGAAAATTGATCAGACTTTCATGATTGAAACATTATTGAGTGCAAATGTAATAAGAGTACTTGGGCTGTTGAGAGGTCAAGAGCTGTAAGTATTGAAATAATCACTCTGCTATTTGTGTGAAGATGCTCATTTGTTTCTTGCGAGCAATAGCTTCAGACGCAGTACTCTTCGGATAGTGACATGGCGCTTACAAGCATTGATCCAACCGTGGACGTGAATCGTCATATTACTATCAGTTACCTCTGGAGATGCTGCACCTAAAAGTGTCTCTCGATTTGGAGCACATGCGTAGACACTGAGCATGCACTTGTATGTTCTGATTTGCGGGTGCCTTTTGGCGGTCGGCGTCGACAACCACGTGTGTGCAGCTTCAAATTAGGTGCCTGGATGCAACTTAAACTCCTGTCTCGACGTACGTATTGCCACTCTTTTAACGGAGCACAAACCATTTCTCAGTGCTGACTCAATGTGGGTTACAAACGATTTACACGCTCATCCGCGAGGTCGGGAATATTTGTGAATTGTCCGTAATCCCTAACAGGTTGATGCATTATGCACATATACTTCGATGATCCAATGTGGTCAAACCATGCTTATCAGGCACTTCTTTACCATGTATTCTTGATACCACTGTAATTTACTTACATAGGTGGCGAGTACCATCACGTAGAAACCAATAGCAGTAATACTGCCTCAATCCCGGCAAGCATGACTAATAGAACAATCGATGGTAAGTACATTTCGCATCTCTCCTCAAACCAGAGGATAGTAACATTGATGTGTGGCAGAAAAAGACACCACGTAGCTTCAGAAAGCAAATTCAAATGAGGTGGTCTGAGCCTTCTGGATTCATAAGGTCCTCTAACATATAACTTCCTTGTTATCCTCTCTATGAAAGCGTACATTTGGATAATGTATGATTGACGTGCGTTGCTAAAGGTATAATTTCATGGAAAACATTAAGCTTGTTGGTTGCTTCAAGTTTAGGTTAAGCCAAACCTCGTCAACTCCAAACACAAGAAAATAAAAACTCAAGAAATTTTATCCGCATAACCGGATATATAGTGGAAAATATAACTGTCTCTTTCTGGAAATGATTATTGAAATCTTGAATTGCACATGTCCGTCATGAGTTTAAACCACATGCAATATTTTTGATTCCTGATCGCATAATCAAAAGTTTGCACGTATCGAAATATAATATGCATATAACCTTTTTTGGGTACGTAGCAAGATAATGCTTGAAAAGTGCTTCAGATTCTACACATTGGCTTGAATCCATTACGCAAGCCTTAAAGTAAACAGCATCTTTAGAAGCTTTACTTATTTTTCAAAAATTTAGTAACATTTATTTCAGC
>CALYDF020008137.1:0-11897 GCA_944474145.2 Dicrocoelium dendriticum | reverse complement strand
ACTTGGAGGGATCTTGCAGAGATCCAATGGTTGACAGGACTACTGGTGGAGCCACAGACCACGTTTGCAGAGTTGTACATGGCGACGCGGATGTGTGCCCCTTGTGTTCCAATATCTGTGTATGAATCAGTCTTTAGCCTTGAGGCCAAGGCATGCTGAAATGCGCGGAGAAAGCTTAGCCACGTCAAGCCACGTTTTGGGAACGCTGCTGGGAGCCACCAAAACGTACTGCAAACTTGGCACACACCAGCGCGTGATCCGAAGTGAGATAGGTCCTCCAGATTGCTTTGCAATCCTGTACGCTACCCCGCCAGCAATAGCTAATGGCGATGTAGTCAATTTGTGTCCACGGCTGGCTAGGTGATGGGGATCTCCAGGTGACGCTTTGACGCAAGGATCCCCGAAAGCTAGTGCTCGACAGAAAGAAGCCGTGATCGGCGCAAAGCTGAAGTAGTCGATCACCACTGTCCGTTCCGCGGGTGCTATGGTCGTGTTGACCACCGAGTTCACCTTCGTCAACTTCAAGTCTATCGACCTGCGCGTTCAACTCCCCGACGAGCCCCACGATGTCGGTACGGCGCTTTTTGCGGAGTAGTTTGGCTAGTTCTTCCTAAAATCTTTAACTGACTCCGAGGTGCAATCTGTGGGATCGTACACTGCGACAATGAATAGACAGCGTCTTCTGATTTCGCACCTGGACTGTCGCACTGAAGTTTCAATTCGGCTCGCGCATAATCGACTGTTAACAGGGATTCAGTCTAGTAGCACGGCCTCAGCACTTGAGCTCAACGCAATCCCCAGGCCAGTATAACCAACTGCTTCGGCTGTTGAGTCTCCAGATAGGCGCAAAGAGAATATGCTGGTGAAAGTCGCGGACGGAGAAACTAGTCGCATCGTAGTGCTAGAGTCCTGGAAGTGCACAGAAAATGGAAGGAGATCGACCAGTAGGACTATGTTGCCACCTGCACCCTTCCATGTTCCTTCAACCTCTCACGCAGTTTCTTCCAAACAAACGTGTTTTATTGGTGACGGGAATGGAATCGCACCCATTCCCATCTCAGCTACATCCGGCGGAGGTCAACACCTTGATCTCACTCTTCCTCTAATTTGCCCAGGTGACAAGGCTAGCACATTGTCAAACCAATGACAAACGAAGCATAATGCCTCGGTTCCCGTCGTACCCCAACTGTCTCGATATCTACGCATGACATGCTACCCTTATCAGCAAATTTTCTAATGGCTAACTCGGGCCCACCATACTCGCAATTACCTACCATGAGCGACATGCTCGAACCCAAAGATTCAGACGATCACACAACGGACAGCGATCATTCAACAATACTTAGTACATTTTCAGTGATTCTGATTAATGCCAGAGCCATAATCAACAAACTTCATTTTCTAAACGCACTTGCGCAGTTTAATGACTTACAAGCGATCCTCGTCACTGAAACATGGTGCTTTTCAAATACGCTTGACTCAACCCTGATGATTACAAAACACCATCTATTCCGAAATGAGCGCTGCGACAGAAAAGGTGGCGAATGCATTATATATCTGTACAAAACATTTACAGCTAAACCTATAGACCACACACAATTAGGAAATATCCCTGAATCTATTTGGCTGTCAGTTGCGCGTGTCTCACACACTACTCGCTTGTATCTACAACCCACCGAATGTGTCAAGCGTGAGTATCACCAACATCACTTCTACATTTGACTTCACTTCAGAGTTGCCACTCCGCCAGAAGATTGTTGCCGGCGATTTCAACCTACCGAAAATAGGTTGGTCACCCCACCCAAAGTCTAGTTTGCACACCCCTTTTCTTTCCTCCATCAGACCTGGGGGCTGGACACAATACATTGCGAGTCCAACCAAGTCCGCCAATTTACTGGACTTAATATTCACATTGGGGATACCCAATCCACAGACGGAGATCCAAAACAATATCCCTGGCAACGACCGTAAAATGATGCGACTCGGTTTCAAAATTAAACAATCACTAAACTCAGGTCTTCACCGCAAATTGCAACCCAGAAGATAAACTGGGAACGCTTTAAGCAATTCATTCGTTTATCCGACCGGGATGTATTTTTCCTCGCTACCACTATGTACACCGCTGTGGAACAACTCATCAAGCTGTAGCCCTTGTTGGTCCGCAATGTGTTCATACCCCTCATGTCTCCGAAAATTCCGTCGAGCACATATTCAGCAAGAAAACCAGCAACTTAGCTGCAAGATACAAAAAGATCCGTGACTTTTCATTTAATTTACAAATGTACGAATTTACCACCAGAGTCAAACACGCGCAATTAACAAGACGAAAGAATGGAGAACATATAGCCCTACGAATAAGCTGCAAATCTAGGGGGCTTGTCAAAATACTGCATCCTAAAACCGGTGACCGCTCCCCACTGATTACCGAAATTGTTGATGATGATGGTCACTTACTCCATGACTTGGCTGAAAGCAGTGAAATATTCAGTGACATTTTTGCTACTACCATGAGTCGGCAAGCTGACCCTGTGCCTATGTGCACAGAGCTCACAGTAACCAACCTCTTAAGCGAAGTGGATATCTCGCTCAACGGTATTCATCAAGTAATCAAATCAATCAGACCATCCTCCAAGTTGGGATATGGAATCTAATGGCATTTCAACAACCACCATTGAACTAGGAGGGACTGAAATACCACTGCTTCTGATGAGCATGTTCACTCTATCGCTGGAATCTAGCCACTTCCCAGACCAACAGAAAACGTCATTTATTATACCTCGGCACAAAGGTGGCCTCAAACAAACGATTGATGACTACCGACAAATCCACCACACTCCGATAATCGCTATGCTGTTTGAAAAGCTGATCAGAAAGGATATGATGAACTTTGCTGATTCTATTGACCTGATCAAAATTTCGCAGCATGGTTTCCTTAACAAGCAATCGTGCACCACCTGTCAATTGCATTATCGTAACCACATTTCAGAATCAATCGATTCCGGCTATGCAGCAGTAATCCTGTTTCTTGACATACATCAAGCATTCGACCAAGTACCGCACAAGTGACGGTTACAAAGGTTGGAGAACTTTGTGATCCGGAACCCGTTAGTATGTTGCCTGTCATCATACCTGAGTGTTCGTCATCAGGTTGTCAGTTTTTGTGACTATCACTCTTCTCCACGCTCAATCACCAGTGGGGACATTGAAGGGAGCGTGTTCGGTCCCTCACTGGTTGCTCGACATCAGTGACATCCCCACGTCTGTAAAACATGGTACGCCATATTTATTTGCTGACGATATCAAATTCCTCTACAAGATCGGCGTGAGGAGCTTCGCAGGACACGGCCGCTCATTCAAGATGACATACATTCCCTTGAGTCACGGTGCTGACCATTAGTGATGAACGTCTCGGCTAAAATGCAGGCGTTTTGTCTTACGACTGCTGCCTTCTCGAAAGATCTACCACCGCAAAAGCGATGAAGGTTTTCGTACACAGCTGTCCACGAGGGATCTTGCAATTAGGTACTCGGCTGCCTTCAATTTCTCTGTACAGGTCCAATACCAAGTAGCATGTGCCAGACAGTCTATGTTCAATCTATCCAACAAAATCCACACAAATCATTCTAGAGTTAAGATTTTCAAGCTACTCACTCACCCCATCCTCGAATACTGCAGCATACCATACGGCAATATGAGAAAGAGTGACAGAATTTCTGTGGAGAACCTGCAGAGGTCATTTACTAAATATCTGATTGGTAAACACTCTGCATTGAGTTATTGAGAACGTTGCAATGAACTTTATCTGAAGCATTTTTATAGTATTGCTCATCCCAACACTGGCACCCCAAGACCGCGGTTCCGTCCTGGTTGGGACTCATCAGTTGGAGATAGCCTGAGTTGGGCTGGAACTCAGAGCCTAGTGGCTCATGGTTGACACCATGAGCACTATGCCACTGAGATCCGCGAGCTACGCTTGGTCCAGCGGAGACGAATTCAAAGGTGGACTTGGAGAATCCGCTGGTGCTTGGGTTGCTAAAAGCAACCCAACTTTATCTGAAGCACTTTGGATTCAGCGATTGGAACATAACTTGCTGCTTTTCAAAGTGATACATGAAACGAACTATTTCGACCTGCATGCACTCAGATTACAACACAGCTCAACTCGAGAGCTTCGTAACAAAGAGTATACACTAAATATATCAAAGGTCAGGTTTCTATCCTGTCGAACCCATACGTTTTGGATGTCAATCTGGGCAGGAACTGGATGTGTACTACTAGGGTCCATGGAACGAACAGAGCTAGTGTAAGATTTGAGGGAGAAGAGTATACCGCAGCAATGTTGGTAAGCTAGTTGCGGACTTGTGTGACACGTAACCGCAGGGCGGTAAGGGTTAGTGTGGGAAGTCTTCAACAGGAACTTGTGTCCTGTGAGTACTACGCGGTAACATGATTTTTCGGCTTGCCATCCTGATCGAGCTTTTGAGCTGAAATATCGTGGAAAACAATGTTTGAATAAACACTTGAAACGAAATTTGACCATCGTCAAATTTCATCTTATCCAAGATATCTTGGATCGGTTAAAGTAGTGCTGAACAAAGCGTCTTTGGCGCATACTGGTAATCTTTTCGGTTGTTCCCAGTTTTAATCCCGTTTTGCACTTCGTTCTCGCCTTTTTTATTGTAGTCGGTTTAATATTGTATGCGTGTTATTATCCCGTTCTGTTTTCTACACGAACATGACTATTTCGTTGAACACAGATGCGGGTGTACCCCTTGGGTCTTCGTTTGATGAATCTAGTGCAGCTTACGCACAGTCTACCTTTTCAGAGCCAGTAACAGATTTATCTGGCGGTATGCAGTGTGATGTTTGCTGCCGCTGGCATCATGAAAACTGTATCGGCCTACGAGAAGACCAGTACAAAATGTTATCATCTGTGGTGAACTTCCTCTTCAGCTGTGATCAATGCTGCGCTCAGAGATCGACGCTCCCAGCTATCACCGGTGCTAAACTCAGCTCTGGCGTCAAGGTTGGCAGTTGTTGTGAAAGCGATAGCCGAGCTCTCCTCAATTGCCTCGCTAGATACGAAACTAAATTTGATATTGAAATCCCTGAAAGTTGCGATTGAGGACGCTGCAGTAGACTGCAACATTGCTGAAGATACCTTCGCTGGCGCTGTCACTCGGTCAAGAAGTCGCATGTCCTACCCGACACTCCATGGTTGTATTGACGATTCTCCTCATGAACCAGTCAAAGTGAAAAAACTAGGGTGCGGAAGTACCAGAAGCCCACTGCTAAACCCAGAGAATTATTTGCCACGGCCTCGAGAAAGATGCACTCTTCGGCAGTCGTAAAGTCATCTGACTGTTGTGCACAGGAGAATATTCCGAAGATGCTGACCGTCTCGGCTGCCCCTGAACCAGCCCGTTATGACGAAGTGTTGGTGATTGCTCAATGCGGCACAAGGTCAAGGTCCAAGAGTAGAAGCGAACTAGATCTGCATGCAAAACTTTGGAGGGGCTTGAAGTCCCAGGAACTAGTAAGACGCCGGCAATAGAGCAGAAAACTTGCGCTACCGTTGCTTCGACGTCGTTTGCGGAGACGAAGACAGTCCAACCGCCAGTGGTGAACACAACTAGTATAAATGTCGAATCCAAGGCCATTAGGATAAACACGCCCCGTTGTGGCGACTCTTTCAAGGATAGTAGTTATATTCCGCAACGTTAGTGTATTTGCGGCTGCTCTCCAAAGGCAACGCATTTTGGATGACATCAAGTAGCGCGAAAGCTGCGTCACCAAGCTGCTTCCACCTGGCTTCCCTTGTGTCATTGTCAGAAAGCTGACCAGATTGGGGAACGTTCGTATCGGTGCGGCAAATTCGCGATCTCGACTACTTCGCGTGGTCCTTTCTACCCCGGAGGAACGCAAATCATTACTGCGGTTTGTATTCAAAATTGAGGTTGGTGGTGTCAGCGTTCAGCCAGACCTTCCACTGGCAGATAGCTTGAAGTGGAACGAGGCTATCAAAGACCTCAAAACTAGACGGGCAGCTGGTGAGCAAGGTCTTCGTCTGGTGGGTTTTAGGTGGTCAGCCAGAAGTTATTTTCCGCCCTATCAGAACCCATCCTGATGGCACACGACGCAGGGATGGTCATGCCGACTTCCTTGAGGTAGTACTTAGCAACATGCGTAGCCTAAGGAACAAGGTGCACGAGCTGGGTATATTTGCGGACAAATCTCATCCCGACATACTCGCTTTCATCGAAACGTCGTTGTCTCCGAATAACACGGACGGTGAGGTATGTTTACCTGGCTACGCACGCCTAAAACTGATCGCTCCGTTAGTCGTCAAGAAGGAGGAGTTTTACTGTATGTGAGGTGTAATTTGGATGTGTTGAGGACCTGTACATTCAAGTAGTCGGATCAGACTGTTGAAGTCCTGTATGAAGCCCTATGCACTTCCTCTACCCAGTTTACAGTTGTAGTGATATACAAGAGTCCTGGAAGTACTTCCAGGGAGATTATTGAGTTTATTTGCACTCAGTCCGCGAATAAGTGTTTAGTTCTAAAGGATTTAACCTCCCGGAAGTCTGTTGGGAAGGTATATCTTGCAATTCAGCGTCAAGAATATTCGGTGCAAACATTTATTGAGCTGACTCTCCAAGTGCCTCTGAACCAGTTTGTGGACTTCCCCACTAAGTATATGGACAACCAAATATCATCTACTTTAGATCTGGTTTTTGCTAAGTCCCCCGATTTCGTACTTGACGTTTCGTACGGCCCACCTCTAGGGTCAAGCAATCACGCATGTATATCCTTTCGGTGTGCTCTTTCAAGGCAACAACAGACCGCCGTTGAATTACTTCGAATATTCGGCGAGCAGACATCAGTGCGATGCGAGCTAAGGCTTCAGTTCTGAACTGAGAGATCTCGATGACCGACTCTGTCCAGTTAGCCTGGGATAAACCTAAGACATAGCTTTCGGTTTCCATTCCCTATATTCTGCTCATGAGGAAACGAGGGTTAAGGGCACAGCCTCCATTGATAGATACCACAGGCAAGTACCTACTCGAGATACGGTCTAGATGCTGGCGAACCTACCAAGAAGCTCCATCAGACAGTACGTTTGATAGTTACCGAGAAAGTAAAAATAAATGGAAGCAACATCTGAGGACCGTTCGTCTCTAGTACGAGCAGGGTTTAGCGGACTCGACCGCAGCTAATCCCAAGAAGTATTTTGCTTACGTTAAAAGACGCAGCGGGACAAAACTGTCTATACCAGCGTTATTGCGAGCAGACAGAACCCTTGCCCAAACTGACTATGACAAGCTTTGTATACTTGGTGATCAGTACAATGGGGTCTTGCTCGGGAGATCCCTTTACCACACTGTGAGTCGGTTTCAAGGGTTTCAGACGATTCTTGCTTAACTGAGTTTAACATAATAGAGAGTCAACTCTTCGAGCTACTGGAAGGCATTATGTCCTCTAAATCTTCCGGTCCTGATTCAATTCACCCGAAGCTGTTGCATGAATTAGAAACTGAGCTTTGTGGTCATCTCACATGCGTGTTTTCAAAGTCACTTGACAGCTTCGTCTTACCTTCGGAATGGAAGGAGGCCATCATCTGTCCAATTTTTAAAGGCGGTGACAGCGCCCTGCCCGCGAACTACCGCCCTGTCAGTTTGACAAGAGCAGTAGTCAAGTTGTTTGAAAAGCTGATAAGGATTCAGTGGAGAACCATTTGAATCGATTTCAGCTTATCAGTGTTGCGCAACATGGATTCCGCAAGGGATTTTCGTGTCAGACTAAGCTACATGTAGCCTGTGAAAGCTGGGCCGGAGCGGTAGACAATGGCCATGCTGTAGACGTGCTATTCTTGGACTTTTCCCAAGCTTTTGACACTGTTCCTCATCTACGTCTCTTACAAAAGTTGAGTTCTTACGATGTATCTGGTCGAGCCCTTCAATATGTGTCTGCTTTCCCAGAGAGGAGGGAACAGTTCGTACGGGTGGGGCGTAGCCTTTCGCTCAGGCAAGCTCTCCTTAGTGGCGTCCCGCAAGGCTCGGTATTGTTCGCGATCTGTGTAAATGACTTTCCGGGGGAGCTAGGAGTGTCATCACTATTGTGTACTGATGACCTTAAGCTCTGGAACATTGTGGATATCCCGGGGAGTCCTGAGGCCATGCAGAGTGCCTTGGATAGGCTCTGGGAATGGTCTACTTTATGGTTGATGCCCATAAATAGGGCCAAGTGTTCTGTTCTCCGAATCGGGGCTGCTAATCCTCCCACTCGATATGTTGTCGGCAGTGGTGAACTCCCTGTTGTCACACAGCATGTTGATTTAGGGGTCGTACACTCATCAACACTTCATTCAGGCGACAATTGGAAGAAGGCTGCTTGTCGGGGGTTTCGTATGATGTGGTTTATCCGCCGCTCTTTTGGAATCCTAACGTCCAATTTGTTTGTGAAGCTGTTCTCGGCATTATTCCGACCCTACCTGGAATCTTGTATCCAGCCTTGTCCACCATGGATTTGTTGTGGGTGTTACGAGTGGTCACCCGGTTAGTGCAATGTCTACGGGGACAGACCTATCCTGAACGCTTGATTAGTTTGGGGATGTACTCCTGCACTACCGAAGAATAAGAGGACCTGATACCCACTTGTCCTATTTTGACGGGTAAGATCGGATCGAACTTTTCAAGGCCATTTAATCCCAGTACGTTACCTAATCTCCGCGGTCGCCCACTGAAACAGCATAAACCACGATGTCATAGGATTAGAACGAAAACAGGTCTGTCTCGCCGAGTTATAGATCGCTGAAATTCGCTTCCAGATCATGTGGTTAGTGAACCGACAGTTAAGCGTTTTGCTCGCCAGCTAGATGCTCTTGGGTGGCAACACCAAACCCTACCTTTTTCCTAACGGACTCACCTTCAGTTTTCAGTTTTTTTAACGACTAAAACATCTCGTTATTCTATTTGTTTAACACTTTCCACTTTCTCTTCCTGCCTTCTAGGTTTACTTTTTTCTCTATCTTACTTCACGTAACTAGCGCAGCAGGGACTGCTAGTGCACGATACGTGGACAGAGGCGAAGCCTAGCGGTTACAGCGGAGACAACACGATCGAACGAAGCGAGCGTTATAACAAAAAGAAAAGAATAGTACTGAAATAGTATGAAGACTGTAATGAGTAATGTTATTTGCTTCCCTAGAATGAGATGTATTCTGACGCTTGTCTGGGGGCTTTTGTACAGTCGATCGAAGAGAGCAAGTAAACAAATAAATAAACGTTTGTTTACGGCAATTCTTTCCATGCATTTCTAAATAGTGAATCTCCTGAAGGATTTTCAGATGGTTTAATTGGGTGTGGCCAATCGGAAAGAATTGAAATTGTAATGGAAGCGGAAGTTGCGGAGTGCGAAAAACTGCAGCGTAGCACTCGCATGTGACCTCCAAGAAGGAATAGAACATAAGTAACTGTGTAGAACAGATGCAAAGAAACAAAATAGGAAAAACGGCTACGATTTTTCGCCTTGAAAGTTCAAATATAACTTTTGGCGGAAAGTTCGCGTTATTTAAATTATTGAATAATGCCCCTATCAACTTGGGCTGAACCAGTGGCCTTGAACGAAAAATAGGAAACAAGGTATTCTAATCATATCCATCTCGCTCCAGTTTCATAAGCACATTCAATTGTCATATTTGATATTGACATACCCGTAGCTGTTTCATTGCTGAGAAATGAATGTCATGCCTTGCGAAATTTTATCCCTGACTGAAGTTCCAGTCTCGCACTAAGATCCTGTTCCATAATACGGAGTATTTGTTTCTTAGAAAGTCGTCCGACTACCTAGTGATTGATCTTTTCACTAATACTTTGTTGTTGCTGCTGTTTTTCGTGCGTTACATCACAGGTTCTTTTAGTTGTAGTACCGGATTTGATGAATGTATTTTTCTAGTAAGGGTATAACAAAGACGAAAAGGTTAGCTTTCATTGGGCGCAACCGTATTCGATCAAGCTGTAGGGTGACGCATGGATCCACATATGTACCCACAGAACCTCAGAGTGTGACTCCAAACGCCGCGGCCCTAAACTAGCGAAACGCATTACTTGCAACCTCGAAATAGACGACAGTATGCTGGTCGACCCTATGAAGACACACGCACAAGGTCACAAACTTCATTCGCCTCAACTTCTAACCCAACCACCACCACCCTGTTCACTAGTAAATCGAAAACACTATAATACGAGCGAAAACCCCTTTTGATCTTTGGCATTGCCCACCTCTGCATACTACCAGTGGAATTCCTTTTTGGACTGTCGGATTCCCCCTCCTCCCCTCAACAAGCGAGCCACCAACATGTGTTAGCATACGAGAGAGGATGATCCAGATGTTACATTGCCTACTTCAGTCATTCCAGTATGATAGAGAGCTCAGTGTGCCTCAACTACCTCGCGACACAAATGCTAGATACAGTAAGGAAGAGTCAACTTTGTCCACCACTTTTATTCCAATTCAAGTCTCTCTCAATTATGTCATTATTTACACTCGCTATCTTTTAACCTACTTGTATTTGCTTTCCTTGCTTATGTTTATGAGATCTCCTGATATTGCTTTATTACTGAGACGTGGTGTACATCAGAAATTAGTGACTGTAAGTTTGACATCTTAGGCTATCAGGTTTTCTCCAAAGATGGTTCACGCGAACGTAATGGTGGTTGTGCCACATATTTTCGTAATGGTCATACTGAGATTACTGCTGATCAAGATGCCCTCAGTGACCTAGAAAATGCTATAGAAACCAAAACTGAATTACTGTGATCAATACAGCTTCCAACATTACCTAGAAGTCCAAATTTACATGCGAAGATTTCAACTTACCGTATTAACTGTAAACTTGGCACATTATTTTTTATTTTCTGAGGATATCGAATTCGTCTATAATCTTCCAAGAGACCAGCTTCACGGGACACTACTGCTCATTCATGACGACCTACTTTCTCTTGAGTCATGGTGTTGCAAACGGGTGATGAACCTCTAGGCTAAGAAATCAAGCATCATGGCTTAAGGCTGCTGCATCCCCGAAGGATCTATGACCCCGAAAACAATGAACTCGTACCTACGCATCTGTCCACGCGAGATATTGGTATTAGGTAAATGTCCACCTTCAATTTCTCCGAACAGGCCAACTAACTAGTTCAATATCTCAAGCAAAGTACTTACAACTCGTGCTAGAGTTGAGATTTTCAAGCTACTCACTCGCCCCATTCTCGATTGCTGCAGCATAATATACGGCAATATGAGAAAGAGTGACAGAATTGTTGTGGAGCACCTGCAGAGGTCATTTAATAAACATTTGATTGGTAAACACTCTGGTCTGAGATATATGATATCGAGAACGTTGTAATGAACTTCTTTTCAAACCACTTTGGATTCGGCGATTGAAGCACTTGTTGCTGCTTTTCAACGTACTACACAAAAGGACTTATTCCAACCTGCCTACACTCAATTTACAACGTTGCTCAACTCGATCGCTTCGCAACAAATATTTTACACTGAAAATACCGAAGGCTAGAACGAGCGTCCGCTCTAATTTCTTCCTGGTCAGACACAGCTATCTGTGGATTAAACTACCAATAACGCTCAGGTCATGTGGCATTGTGGCAACATTTAGAAGCAGGCCCGACAATTACCTTGATCTAACTACCGTAAGCTCTATATTCACAAGGGAAAAATCCCTCGATGAGCTATTCCAAGTGAGGCCCAAAAACATATGAACACCAAAATTTTCATAACTAGGCTTTGACATCAACCATCTGGCAGAATGTTAATACACGAAACGCATATCCCAATACTCCATCTATGCATGTCACCCATGCAAGAGCATGGATACTCCT
>CALYDF020008136.1:0-11904 GCA_944474145.2 Dicrocoelium dendriticum | reverse complement strand
TGAGCTTAAGTGTACAATGACTGGAACGCGTTTGAATAAATATTTTTAATAAATAGTATATTCTCGAATTTGTCGAGACACACCAAACCAGGCATGATCAACATTTACATGCAATTATGTTTCGCAACAAACACGTTGCTATGTATGTAATCGGCAGTAAGCCGAAAGTTGTACAGGCTTTGGAAATTGTAAAATTAATCATGAGGAATAAAGTCGTCAATGCATGACGACACGTTGGGTTCTAGCGTGCGTAGTGTAAACAGTCTGGGCATTACATGTGTAGTGAAAACGATACATGTAGGCAGGGAGTATCTTACTCTTGAACGTGTCAGGAAAATATTAAATTATGATTCTAGTCGACTTGCCAGTATGTAGTTGTGGGCAGTGACTTTATTCAGTGGCGAGTCACATCCGCCACGTCGTAGTGTTTTTAAGCGGACATTTTTGGCTTTTTATATAGAGAGCGCTTGCCAGGCAAAAACCCACCACGTCCTGGAACACTGTCAAAAATCCGTTTGTACACTAATATAAAACTGGCAGAGCAGCTCGCCGACTGATTTCACCCTCGGTTATCCGCAGCCAATTGACTTCTAATTTCCTCTGTTAGCTGATCAGGTATCTTTGGTCGGGGCGGCCATAATGGCTGAGGCCCATGGAGGGTGAGACCTTAGTCATCTTTGTGTGTCCAGGTGAGCAAAACGTCAGAGCCTTGCGTATGGAGTTTTCAGGTTTATGTTTACTTTTCAGGAGTGTGAAGGCCTCGTGTCCAGCTATCATTACTGGACAACGGTCGTGGTAGTGAGTGCAGTTGTATCCATTTGTTGTACCGCCGTGTTCTTTGTAGGTCCTTTGGGTTATGTCCTGTCCCGGGCAAAAGATCTTTCTCGGTCCGATCCCGGATCCCCAAGAAGTTCCGGACCTCGGAGAAAAGGGAAGGTGAGAGACAAACAAGGCCGCAATGAACATGCGTGGGAACCTACATTGTTTAAATCCTATGGTACAACATTTAGTGGAAACAAATGATGTACAATGTGCAACAATGATTGTGCTGAAAGTGTCTTCTGAATGTTAAACTAAAGCAATGACCTATAGGGGGTTGTGCCATCTACACGGGATACAGAGCGTTGCGTCGTTGAGCAAAAAACGCAGTACCGGTTTGCTATGATGCAACTATTGCGTGGGAAGACGGAAAGCAGAATTTAAAGACAAGCAGATAGCCAACTTACTTCGATAGGGAGCTTAGAATATGCTGACCCAGGGAAAGCCAGTGAGTCTGTTGGACTCATTCTTGGGTAAGTGTCGAAAACATAGCAGCGAGTAAGTGAGCAATAAACACCTATAAATGAGAAGCTAACGGGCGTCTGTGTACTGACCAGTTGAGAGGAGTGTTGAACTAAAAACTAAGAAGGGTTAATTGACGGAAGGACAGCGAATAGCCAGAATGCAAGCGTACATTGAGGGTGTTGAGGATACCAGAACCTGAGGCCTAACCGCAGCAGCTAGGGTGCTAAGATAATAGTACCATGTTGGATAGAGTCAGGAAATGCTAGCCCTAGACTTGGAGGATTGCAGGTAAAGGCCAAGACAATACAGCCAGTAAGAGATAAATGAAGATCTAGAAATGTGAGGCGGAACAGCAGCTTGCGCTGAATACATGCATATGCTTGCACGACAGGAGAAAGCTAAGAGAGGTTTCGTGATAGAAGGACAACGGACAAGACAGGCGCAAGCATACAATGAGGTTGTTAAATAGTTGGAGCAAAATAGACTGAGACGCATCGACACGCAGCTAATCAAATCATGCTGGGGTGCTAATGGAATATAACTAAGGAGGCCTGAGCCGGGAGAAGCCAGTGAGAGAGCTGAACTGTAACCAATTAGGTGCCGCAGATGAGTAGGTGACAGCTGTGCCTCTAGCAAGGAAGCCTGTGCCGGGAAAGGCCGGTGAGAGAGCTGGACTTTAGTATAAGTAGGGGTCATAGACATAGCGAGTAATAGATAGATGAACGTCTAGAAAGGAGCGCTGTGCGCTGACTACTTGACTTATGTTTGCTCCACAGAAGAGAGATAAGAAAGGTTTCATGAAGAAAGGACAGCGAATGGATGATGCGTAAGCATACAATACAGCTGTTAGATAGTTCAGAGCGTAGAGGCTAAGACACAGCGACGCGTAGATAATCAGATTATGCTAGGGTGCTAATGAGATAAATAGGTTGCCGCGAGAGAGATCTAAAGTTCAATTGGCGGAAAGGTTGGATGCAGATAGTCTAAAGGAATAAAGGTTATTGAGATACGGAGTGGCTCCTAACAAGTTCAGGATAATCGCAGACGCATGGGGCCTACGACCACTAGCTGCTTACTAAACAGAGGTGCCGAATTTAAGATGATCGACAGGTGGTGGCGCTAGGAAAGATTACCAGTAGCCAGATGTAGCCATTCCAACAAGACGCTTGATCTCTAGTGTATGCCTACAGGGTCATAGAATGCATCAACAAAACCAGCGAAGGTAAGTGATATACATTCCAGGGGAACGTATGATGGAGAGACAAGGACTGTATCCTAGCAAGCTCATGATCTGCGCAGAAGGGACATGGAGCCTAAGACGAATCTCTGCAAAATGGTGAGGAAGATAAGAAGAGCGATAGATAGTGGAGCTAGGAGAGAGAGTATCAGTGGCCAGCAAGCGCATTCGGATTAGGCCTACAAATTACCAGTGGATACCTACAGTGACAGAATAAGTCAACGAACCAGCGAAGGTATGTGAGGCAAACAATTCAAGAGAGTAAGTGTTGGAGAGATAAGAAGTGGCTCCTAGCGCAAAGATGTATGCTACCCACAATAACTCGCTGCAGCTGAAAAGTGGTGACGTAGGTAATACGAAGGACTGATAATGATACTAGGAGAGAGAGAGTACCGAAGGCTAGCAATGGCATTTGGGTGGAGCCTTATAGTTGCTAGTGGATACCTGATTAAGTCAACAGACAGCAAGTGTATGTGACGCACGCAGTCCCAGAGATTAAAGCTTGGAGGAAAAAAGTGTGGCTCTTAGCAGGCTCAGGATATACGCAGAGATGGTTGGAGCCTACGAAGAATGGCTGCTGCTAAACAGAGGTGCCAGAGGTAAGACGAAGAACAGATAGGGTCGCTATAAGTGAGAGTATCGGTGATCAGCAATGGCATTTGCATGAAGCCTTTTAGTTACTGGTGTATACCCACAATTTCCCAGAATAAATCAACCAAAAGCGGATGTGTGTGACGCAGACAGTCACAACGAATGGAGGTTGGAGATAAAAGACAGCGGCTCTTAGCAGGCCCCGGATATGCGCAGAGATGCGTGGAGCCTACGACCACCAGTTGCTGCTACATAGAGGTGCTGAGGTTAAGAGGAGCGACAGATAATGGCGCTACGAAAACTTTCGGTGGCCAGATGTAACCATTCCATTAGGCAGTTTGGTCACTAGTGGATTCCTACAGTGTCACAGAATACATCAGCAAGCCAGCGAAGGTAAGTGATACAGACATTCTAAAAGATTACAGGATGGTGAAACAAGGAATATCTCCTAGTAGCTTCTCGGGGTAAGGGAATCGGTGCATTGGATATGTAGTGCCTAGATCATTTAGGTCTCGGTAGTATGGATGCAGTCAGAAAGCAAGAGACTGGTCAGATGAGATTAGATTAATGCAAGGTACAGAGTTGACTGTCTAGTTAAAGAAATGCAATCCGATGGAAGGAGGAATGAAGACAGCGAAGTAAGGAAAGAACAGGGTCAGAGTGGAGAAAGGTTTACTGATTAGGAGTAGCGAAGCCAACGAGACTCTCTAAGGTAATGTGGACAGGGTATTTGGTCATCTTAATATTGGCCGGTAACGTCACAATAGTCAGAGAGGTCAGAAAACAGGAGCCGAAATACACGAGGCTGTATTAGTCGGCGCATTGAGATTTAGTAGTACAGTTAAGTTAGGAAGAAGAATAGAGTGCCAGCAGAAATGGACGTGTTAGATATAAGAGAGTTTAAATTAGTTGGTCAGGTATAAGCACTCGGGGTGAGGGAAATAGGGTTTTGGTTGTGCGGAGGCTACACCGTTTACAGCTGAGTACTCTGTAGGCAGTCAGAAAGTAGGAGACTGGTCAGAAGAAACAAGGTTAGCACACAGACCTGGGTTACTGATAAAGTGGGGAAAGC
Organism: Dicrocoelium dendriticum; assembly: GCA_944474145.2. Lineage (NCBI taxonomy): Eukaryota > Metazoa > Platyhelminthes > Trematoda > Plagiorchiida > Dicrocoeliidae > Dicrocoelium > Dicrocoelium dendriticum. The sequence goes on along the minus strand of CALYDF020008136.1, from coordinate 7,720 downwards.
AACTATTGAGTGGAACAGGGTGTTCAGTCTTCCGAACAATGACCGGTACCGTCACAATATTCAGAGAACGTTGGCAGTAATGGACAGGTTAGAGATGGTGGTGGCTACGTTAGAAAAAGGTGAGCAAGACCAGAAGGCTCTCGTGAAAAGGGGGCACAGCCAGAAGTCTACAGAGCCGTAACCGTAGTCTGGAGTAAGTCAAAGAAAAGCAGGCCAGTCAAATGAGACTAGGTCAGAGCAGGGCACGGACAAAGGGCCGTCCGATAAAAGAGGAATTAAAAGCGAAGAGCGGGATAAGGGGAGGACAGGGTCTTTCGAAATGAGACCCATTGGTGCTGGGTGTATAGGGCAACAAGGCTCTTGGCGCATTGAGATTATTCCGCACAGTTAAGGCTTTATTTGGAATTCTATATATGATCGGGGCCGTTCTCCCACAGCTCGTCCTCAGGGATGCAGGGGCCCAAGATGTCTGCTACCATGGGGACACTTAGCAGTCTATTTATGGCCGTGGAGAATTGCAGGATCCTATCAGATGCTCTGATGGCTTCAGGTAACTTATTCCACACATGCGCATATCTATAGAGGAAGAAGTTAAAGCGTATGGAGCAGCGGGTTTTGGGTAGTAAGAATGAATGTGGTTTTTGTGTAGAGGATAGCGTGGGTCGCCCAGCGGTTGAAAATATCTTTCAATACTTGAGTCCGACGTTTTGCTTAGCTTATATAGAAAAACTAGGTTGGTTTTCAGTCTCCGCAGCCAAAGTGGTTCCAGACCAAGCTGCTTGCAGCGGCTTTGATAACTGAGCGTAGTTGATCCTAGAAGGCGCTTAGTGAACGAACGCTGGACTTTCTCGATGACCATCCTATCACTTTTGCGTGAATTAGTAACCACTATGGAGCAGTACTCTACAATAGGTCGGGCACACAACTTGTAGAGCATGAGTCGCGACTCTAACAGGCTCATTGACTTCAGTATATAGCCAACGATAGACCTGGCTTTTGCAGAGCTATAGCTCGCTTGTTCCGCAAAATTCAGTGAGCTTGAGTAGTGCACACCGAGATCGCGCACGGTAATGCTGTTATCTAGTGGTATTCCGTTAAGAGTTAATATATTGGGCGGTATAGAGCACCGGTAGGAAAGGACGTTACATTTCGTTGGTGAGAACTCTAGTTTCCACAGGTCACACCATGATTCAAGAGCGCCGAGATCTCTTTGAATGCTGGAGAGGCCATCGCGTAGGCAGCTAGGATCAAATGAGAATACCACTTTTATATCATCAGCAAAGAGGTAGGGAGTGCCGTGTTGGAAGACCTGGAATACATCATTGATGTACAGTAAAAACAGCAGAGGACCTAGGACGCTGCCTTGGAACACTCCGCTGGTTACAGATGCCTTTTTAGACGAGACATCGCCCAGTAGCACTGACTGCGTTCGGTTAGAAAGGTAAGAAGAAAACCAAGAAAGGAGGCGGCCAGAAACACCGAATGCAGCTAATTTTGTCAACAAACCATTGTGTGGAACCCGGTCAAATGCTTTTTTCATATCAAGGAAGATGATGCCCAGCGCTCGACCCAAGTCTATGGCGTGTGTAAAGTCGTTTAAGACTTCAATCTGGCAAGTTTGACAACATTTAGTAGGCAGAAACCCGTGTTGGCTCCTATTAATAAGGTTGCGCTGCAACAGAAAACGAAGCTTCCTTCCTTTATAATTTTTTTCATGAGTCGACGCAATGGGTGTGTGGCCAATAGGACGGTAGTTGTCATTATTTTGTCGGCAGCCCCGTTTGTGTCGTGGTATGATGGTTGCGTGTTTTCATTTAGACGGGTATTGTCCGCTCTTCATAGAGATGGTGAAGATATTGAGGAGAAGGACTGGAATATCCGGTCCACCAAATACTAGTACAGAAGAAGGTACACCCATTCACAGATATTCCTCACCTTGCGGGTGAGCTGGTTAACCGCTCGTTACGCACGTGGGGGGAAACCGAGAAGTTGTTTCCTGCTCATGCAATTACCTTGCCATACATCTCCGTGGAACAGCCTCACAAGGTATCTGCAACGGTAAGATGCAAGAAGCAAGACGCATGATGTACGAAATGGGGAGTAAAGAGCGCGCATACAACTCACTTACGTGTGAACCTTAGTGGCGTAAGGGAACTGACGGTGTGAAGTTGCTGAAACCTAATGCGGATGGCGTGCGAATACAGTGGGGTGTCAGTGGATCGCCTTGATGACCCCTTCGATCCTCCTTGAGATGTGTATGTCTCAATATACGGACATAACCACAGATCGGTTAACAGGCAGCACTTTCCAGGCAGTCGCCGACGACGATACTGTGCACGCATTCACACAAGCCGGTCGACGAAGCTAGAGATGAGGGTGCATACGGACGACTGCAGGATGGAGGATCCAGTTACAACGATTGTCAAACTATTTCTGACATTGTCACCTACCGTGTTTGGAGGTGGGCTTCGGACATAATACGGTGTCCACCAGCAGCGGCATACTGCATACAAAAGTGATACCGGTAAACAATATGCGTGCCGGTTTTTGCCCGGCACCTTAATCGGTTGACGATTACGGACCCACCCACTGCGCCTACGTCACCGCGCTCCAAAAGTTGCAAGCAGTCCGGAGTGGACACAGTGCTTTAGCAGGAGTGACGCGCGGCCATAGGACAGAGGGTAGCCTAGAAAAGGGCTGAGGGGCTATTCACAAAGACATGGATAATAACAAGCAATGAGAAATGGGAAATGCACGAGCAATAGCAACCTAATATCTGGAAGCCGCGCAAGCTGGTTTCACATAATGTCCGAAGTGACAGGTGCTCTGAACCCGCGGTATATACATCTCAGCCCTGTTTTTGGTGTAAAGATGAGGACGCCGTGTTACCGCGGACGTTGGGTAATCCTGCTACAACGCTTGCAAGTGCGCGTCGCTACCATTTCTGTGGAAGGATAAGCGAATGCGTTAAACGTACTTACCTGCTCTTATCATGCAGCACGTTAACGCTGTTTGGGATGTCGGCAGAACTCGCTACACAACATGTGTGCCTTAGTTGGAATGCGGAAGTTGGGCAAAGTACTAGCAAGGTGCGGCTTAGTGCGTTGTCACCGTTTCTTTTGCGGATAAGTAAATGTAATTTACGCGCTTACGTGTTGTCATGAGCGCGCACGTTGACGCTGTTGTCAGTGTCTGCGGAGATTGCTACACAGCACCGCGGCATGTGGGAGGACGTTGAGATTGTTTAATGTTGCTTTTCAGCGGAATAAATGGAAGTCAACAACATACGGTTCTTGCGCTTCCATGTGCACGTGTGGCCAAGAAGGCCCGTCGTACTCCGAAAGGAATCCTTTAATCCTAGGAAAGTGAAACCTAGGTAACATAAGAAAATGTCGGGCAATAAGTAAAGCAATTGTGACATTTTAACCAAAAGTAGCGTAGTCGCACAAGCAGTCCTAAGCAGATGAGTGATATGGTAACGATAATACTTCCTTAACACTAGAAACTGTGTCTATGCTGTCAGCGTGGTCCGTTTACTTAGTATGCGCTTAGCGCCTTTAAAGTGACAAAGATTACTGCTGCAGTGCACACAGCCTTTTGAGACCCCATGGAACCTTGGTAACAAGTAATTCCATGTGGTGCAACAGTGCACGGTGACCTATTAGCCGACAGAACGCCGTTTCCAGCCCTGTTACTGGGCGTGTATGTGAGGCCACGGTTACATAGATTAACTGTATCGCAGCAGCGCCTGCACCAGTCGGTAGGAAAATGTGAAGCTCTTTCAAGTGCCTCGTGCTTGCTGTTTGCGAAGACTTGTAAGTGTCTCATGACACCTACATGTTCGCTACGCCGGATTGAGTACTGGAACATAATACAATGCTAATTACGCGACCTCACTGCAACAACCTCTAGCAATGAATAAGTTGCTGGCATCCGTAACCCACTGCATATGACAAAGCAGCATGTTTTCATCAACGAAACGAGAAAGAACTCATCCTTGACCGTTTGATCGGACACATACGATAGCTCACCAAACTCTAAGATGCGGTATGCCCACCGGGAAATTAAGGGCCCGAATAACAGAGGACTTCGCAAACCCGTGGAATCGAAATATCTATTAGGATGCAGGATGATTGACTGGGAGAAGAGAAACCTTCTTACCGGGACATGCAATGTCACCAATGACGGTTACTGTATCACACTACGTTTGGGATTCCTAAAATATACTTTATGTACCCCAAAGGAAATGTACCTGCGCAGAACAGTGATGCACTGCCGCTGACGTGATGTCGTGGACCGCTGGTACGTATGATGGTAATTCTATCTAGACCGGGAACTTGAAAGGCAGGAAAAGAAACCGTACAATGACTGCGGCGAGGTTCAAAACATCGCCACCGTCACGTGTCCGGAATGCGCATTTGCACCAAAGAAAAGTTTCAAGCATGACTACAATAATCAGCCGGGGCATAAGGAAAGCGCGTGAGACAGATGCATAGCAGGAGAAAATGTCATCTGAGGGTGTTTACAAACATTGCACACGCACTAGGTGGAGCAAGAGCAACACACGAAATCTGGATCACCAACGTAGCAATACAAATGCGAGCAGACATCCCACCTAGCACATTCCACGGCCTCACCATGACCTGGATATCATCCACTTGCTGACAAACACTGCAGACTCCTTCCGAACCGCTTCCATGAGTAAGTCGCTACCATTTAACTGGCACCTGGTGGGAGGAAGATGTGGTAGTATGCAGCTTCCGAAATTTGGTGTCCCTAAGAGCACTTTTGCTTGGGCTCACCTCTGTCCCACGGCATTTGAGTGGCAATTTACGCTTCCTAGACCCAGATGCGGAGGAGGTAGAGGGAACCGTTGGTTGCGTGGAGGTCTTCGGGTCGGCATCATGCACCACAGTTACTTGTAGGGGCGTCAAAACCTCACCTCCGGACGCAGTGGATACCGCGACGGTTGGCTGGTCGTGTGAACTTTGGGGCAGTGGTAACCAACATAACGTCCTTACGTTCACTTCCGTATCCAGGGGAAATGGGGTGTAGGCCACCTGGATGTGCGACCATACAATTGGAAACTGCCTTCGTTGGACATCAATGATGCCAATATTTTCAACGCGTTCAATGCGACAGAAACTTTTCCGATCCATAACTACATAACTGTGTGTTAACGTCCGACTACACTTCCTGCGACTTTCGCAGTTTGCAGGCACGCCCGACAACCAATTAATAGCTGCAGACTGACGACCTCGATTCACCAACACACTATCCTCCGCCACACAGTCGGAGCTAGCTGCGGGAGCTTGCTGGGGCAAAATCCACCAACAACCATGCAGTATGTCATCCGCGGAATGGCCGTGAATTCAGGTGACGTAACCACTGTGACTACATGGTAGCCGCCATTGCTGACTAAACTCGTAAGCACAATCGCTTCCACGGGTAATGTAGACACGACATATCTTGGACTGAGGACAGGACACCAAGCAAACGGTCCATCAGCTCGACAACGGAGAACTGAGGATACGCGGAAATGGGCTAAGAAAACATTCGCCGCGAAATCACTCAGCTGCGTGTAAAGCAACGCCACAAAAGACACTTCTGATGGGATGGATACGGCGCTCATGTTATGCTTCCCTATGATGCTGTTCCTCTCATGCACGTAACTATTGACACAATCAAATATGCAGGTGTAGAAAGTCAGCAGGGAGGAGCTTATAGACAGGAACTTCTTTAGGTGATTGTTTTCATTCGCTACCCTGTTTGTCGTATGGCATCCGAGAAGCACCACATCTGTCTGTCTGTGGACTGCCCAACGGTCCGCGTAGTGCGGCCATGTTACGCACAAATACCGGTAGCAATCAGTATTACACAATCGCACTGCGTTTAATAACCTGTCAAATTGGCAAGCGTCACGAGTGAAGCTTTGTTATGCAACCATACGCGTAACTGCGTTTGTCGAGCATCCGATATGCCACGTAAGGCACCGTAACGTCGAGTCATGTCACATTTCACATGGTAGAGGCAAAACACAAGCTTTGCGTTCGAATCCCAACGATGAAAGGCCTTCACCTGCACTGCACTTTTGTCCATCACTAAAGTACAGCATTATCTAATGGCTGGCACCATGTCCCGCATGGCCTCGACCGCTTGACTACAACTGAAGGAGGTTTAATCCGGTAAAAGGCGTAGAAAAAGGACATTCCCAGACCAGTGACGTCGACGAACATGCAATTCGCAGCATCGCATAATAGAACCTCACAATACCGTTTCACGGTGGCACGGACCTACCGCATTTGGTTCCCCTCTGACACCAACCGGCAAACTCCATGATGTTCTAACATCTCTGCCACGTCCGCAACCTCACATGCCGTCCTACTTTGGTTACGTGTCCGCAACTTACTGAAGTCCATGCGCCTGACACGCTTTCCATATTCAAGCCACGTAAACCGTCTCAAATCAGGTGTGCTGTGGAAACTGTCCATCAACCGTAGCACTTCCATCTCTTGTCGCGATGACAGCCGACGGTTACGTGCGTATAACCAGGGGTTCCCCAGATGAAAATCATGACTGTGTATCATGCAGTAACTTCCAACGACATATCTTCCCTCCTTCATAAGCACCGAGAACCGGGCCTTGCAATCGTGCGATTTGTATCTACATGCATAAGTTAAGGTAATGGATCACTATGAACTTACCGTTTGCTACGATATCCTGAACGTCCACAATGCACGCAGCGGTACAGGATTTAACCATAGACACCTGCATCTGGCAACTGCATTCCGCTTCCACGCTTGTATACCGCCGCGGACACCGATGTCACTCGGAAAAAACAAGTCGCGGTTTCAATCTGAAAACATCCCAAATGCTCTTCCAAGTCTTCCACACTGTCATTCGCCGTAGCCTAAAATCTGAACAGTTGTCCTTCATCCACAAGCATAGCAATAGCAACGCAGTCAACTATGGCAACCGAAATACTAAAACCAATGGCATACACATGCACCCTCATCCTTAACCCTTTATATTGCATCACAAGTCATTACACCAACCAATATCGTCCATACATTCCAGCTACTGCGCACTTATCCCCTTGACAACGTTGCTAGATTACACCGTTGCCATGTACCAATTGAACCACGGAACTTCCTCAAGAATCACATTTTCCTCATAGTGCAATCAAACCGCTGGGTCTGCTACACCCAAACTAAATCGAACCCGCACCCTCTCCGCTACGTCGGCTGAGTCACTGCCGTCCAGTAAAATGATGTGTCGACGGAAATGTAAGGCCGCGACGTATGCTGCCGTGGCGAGCGCAACCGCTCCAACAACAACCAGCCTGTGCCCAGTCGAAAGCACGCCCCCACGAAAGCTAGGCTCTAAGCCCAAGGCGAAATCCAGCACCTGGGATAACTCTTCCATAGTGAAGGAAAATGTGACCCCGACCTTAATCAGTCAAAGCCCAGCCACTAATGCTGCTAAGTTTAATCCCAACTCCGGGAATAAACTCAATTCTAAGCTCTCAGCATCTCAGTCGCGAATGAAGCTAGTTCTCAGTAGACTTTTTGAGCTAGAGAAAGTGATCAAATAAAATCCGTCCTCTCTCAGACCGCAGATCCCTGAGCGCATTCCACCTTCTCAGGACCGTTGCCTCATCATTATGAACGCAGCCGAATCGAACAAAGCCACTCAAGTGGAAAGAATTCTGGTTGACCAA
>CALYDF020008135.1:0-11923 GCA_944474145.2 Dicrocoelium dendriticum | reverse complement strand
AGCATTTTACTTTATGTATCTCGTTATTGATAGTCCCAAATCTGCCGCTCCAAGTTAGCCTAGTACCAGAAAGGCAGTGTAAGCCCACATCGTCGCCTTTTTACACATTTGATTCTATCCCCCCGGACACGCGCCCGTTACGTATCTCATGTGCAGAAGAACGTAGTATGGAAGGAATCAAGTGGATCTATTCCATGCAAATTCACATCCGATTCGCTGTATTTCACTTGTAGATTTGCAAACATTAGGGCGGCTATGCTATTAAAACTAAATCCTTCAAGATACTGGTTATGATCCAAAACTGACGTTTAAGGACAATCCTAATTACTACACTGGTGAATACATCAAGCGAATATGTTACATCTTTAGTTGTACTGCAAGTAGAATATGGCCTGAGTACAGGAGAGTATAAATAAGTTTTGTCATCACGGTTAATTTAGATGAATCCGATTCAGGTCAGTGAAAATTGTATGATCCTGCGGACAGAATATCCTGAAAAACGAAATCACTACTGTAAAGAACAGAATATGTTATTTGAAACTTAAGTTATGCTGGCAACAAACAGTAAGGAGTATTAGACAGAGAAATTTACTTTTATGTTTTCTCTTGTGGAATATACAACTATGGAAAATGGGAATAACCACCCACTATATTTTATCTATGAGGCCCTGTCACTTTCACACGTGCACACATACGTAGGTAGGATAATTTTCATAGGCAATCTTTCGGATATATACGCTTTGAAATGATACATTTCGACAACCATGAAAGAGCGTTAGCCTATTTTAATTGCAATATTCTTGAAACCTCATTACTTTCTTGAGAGAAGGAATTTCATGCCATGGCGCGTACAGTTAACAAGCGCTTTCTCCTCTAATGTTTGGGTGGTTCAAGTGTGTGTGCACATGGCTAACACCTTCAGATGCAGATTAGTTGGAGCTATTCTTCCAGACTAATTCGACAAAGCCGAAGCAATGAATTAGAAGTAAATGGGACATAACGTCGACGCATGAAATTCTATCCATGTGAATGCTTGTACGTCGCCGTTGCGGATAATCTCTTACTTTTCGCATACATGCAAACAAAAACTGATAGCGTAGAACTTTGCTTTCGAATCACCTGCTTTGCTAGATATAATTTTCACAAACATGAGAGTACGAAGACAATTTAGCAACGTACTTCCAAATTATTGCAAAATGCAGGGCAAATAAGAAATTACTTATTGGTATATTTATAGCAATACATTAGGAATTGTTTCAGCTTAACATGGTTGCATATACTAATCGCTGTTTATGCGTGTTACTCTTCAGTCTACCAAATTTGCTGTTTGTGAAATAAAGAAATAAATAGACTACATTTTTCCACCACCGATAGGTAAATCATGCATAAAAATGTAAAATAATTTAACTGAAATGCACATACAGCTACTTTCATCTTGTTCTTCGGTAAGCCGATATTCGCGAGGAAATAAGCATATTCTGAATATTACAAAATCGACACTTTGCACCTTAACTTAATCCGGAAGCGTTTGTGCAGGTTGTTATGAAGGATGTGTTGGATAACCCATTCGCCGTTACAACTTTTTCCCTTTTTCTGCTTTGCTGACTATTTTCCAAGGATCAAACCTCATTTAAAAGTTCGCCACATTATAATAAGTGAAAAACGTTGATCATGATTGCAGAAACATCAATAATAGAATATTTCAAGCAATATATTCAAATAATGCTGGTATGCATGAATTGTAACAACATAATGAATCATTCAAAGTTGGGATTCATACCCCCCAACACCGACAAAATTGGGACAGTTATTAACTCAGAAAAATTGTTTACAGTGTTGCCGGTCACATCAACTAGACCAAGAGCATTACTCACCATTGCTGTGGATGACAAATTAAGCAAGGTATTAGCCAATGAGGAATTGCCATGACAACATATGGGATGGTTGTGAGAGCAGGTGTGATGCCTAGTTGCAAATGTTGATATATGAAGGGCAAATTTACTAAACACAGGAAATGGAACGGGTAGTAGGATTCCTTAAGTTCCACTTGCAAATTAAAATACCTAGGTATAGTCGATCAGACAATGCTTTACAGACGCCTACAGATTAATTTTACTTGGAAAGAACATGTTGTTTTAAACAACCGAGCCACCGCGGTGTGATTTTTACTAAAATTAATCATATTGTAGGTTGAAGGACAAGGGAGAGGAGCAGAGCGTGTATTGCCGCAACAATGCATAAACTGACCATTCGCAAACCCGTACAGGGATGGACAGCGTTTGCTTCCTACGACGCATCACGGATAAGAATTTGAGTGACGGGCTATTGCATGTGACTTACGAGGTGGATTCTAGGGAACAATTACTCCATGTTTTATTCCAAATCTCCGCTTCGCTATATCCGATACTGGCCAGCCAGAAGTCGTCCGAAAACTCGCAATTTGCTAACTCCGGTTTGTAGCACGCGGCTCGCGTTCAGTCTTGTGGGCCACACCAGCGGCATGTTTGCTGATTCACTGCGTTCTCGACACATACCTCCTCCATGGTTCTGGGCCCAGGCTCGCTACCTGACATCGCTCCTGATCCGCACTCTGCTGCATCCCCAATGCACGCATGGCCTTGTCTCTTCTCAACCATCTCGTCCGTTGGTAATTCCCTACTATCTTCTTTTGGTTATCTTCTCCGTTCATGAGTAGTCGTTGGATACTGGCTCCATAAAATATCAATTCTCAGTCGCCGTTCACCACAGTAATTCTTGCAGAAAATTTAATTCGCACAATTCAGCAATTACCGCCTTAAAGGTACGGTTAATCATAAACCTTACTTAAGTAAACCTAAAGCATTTTGAATTAGTTAAGGTTAGAAATTAAACAGTTATTCATTTCAAACGGACTAAGTGTTAAGTTGACGGAATGCTTTAGCTGCTCTAAATGGTTCATTGGTTTATGCCACGAGAGATGCTAGCTATGCATAAATGTAATCATTATTGACAGGCAAAAGTCTCAAGGACAAACCAAGTCATTGTATAATTTCTTCCTAAATGAACAACTGAGTTAATGGTGTCTCCTTGTCAGTTAAACCCCACCACATTGATAGTTGATTCCTTGATTCAAGTCTAACTAGTTTACCTCATGCAACAACCGTTGCATATAACGCCATACCTTTTGATCACTGATTCTATACAGAATATCCGAATCCAGACAGCGCTAATGTAACATATTGCAACTTGGATAAATCTCAACTGTGTTTAACCGCGTTTGTATTTATGTTAATCATTGTAAAAAGACTATTTATTCTGAAGCTTCCTAGACTCTGCGTAACCCTTCCAAAATTTTCCCATCGGAGTCTACAGCCGTTGTACCCCCGGCATCAGACCATCTCCTTTCATCTGGTTTTGTTATTTGAATAAACCCTAAAGTTTGGAACCCGCATAATTGGTAAAGAAAAGTTATCATCCTTCTACATAGCTCTGTTATCAGCGTCATTCCTTATTTCCTGTATAGCTTCTTAGTCCATGCATACATTAGAAGTCTGTCCAAAAGAATTCATCCCTGATTTCTACTATAAAACTCATGTTAGTATTAGGCCCATTTTGAATTACGGGGTACAATTCCACACAGCCTCAGATCGGTCAGCAGATAATTCTGATATTGAAACAGCTATTAATTTGAGATGAGTTTCAGGGCTATTCGGGCATATGCGTTCAAGTGCAAAGTATTGAAGAGCTCCGTAGATTACTTGTTTCGCAATTTGAAAACATGAACATAATAAGGACACCTATACTAACTCGTAAATTAGTTTATACAGTCACACTGTTATAATAATGAAAAATGGACGCACTGAAGGCGTTCTATATTTATAAGAAACAGGGCGGTAACATTTCCGTACTTTATGAAAGACGTTCTTCCGTGGTTATTCCATTTTAATTATCCGCCAAACAATTAAGGAAAAATGTCGCTAAATCCCAGCCAAATATTTTCTTCATCGGCTTATCACGCTTGTGCGATAAAATGATTTTATATTTCCTTGTTTGGCTTTGGGATAAGGTGAACAGATCCATACGTCTACTTTGGACATGTACTCAAATATGCAGTAAAAATTATTTCCACGCTTGCCTTAAAATGTTTATAAAATGAGATAAATGATGTCTGCATGGTTTATGTACATATTTCTGCAGACAGACTCATTCCAAAGAAGAGCCTCTTTCTAAACCCATGTACCAGAGAATATGGCGCACAATATCTGTGATAGTTTCGTATGTGCTCATGTTGGTCTCTTGTTGATGACGCAAAAACACTTACAGCGCTTTACTAAGTTCGACGCTTATCCTGTCGTTAATAACAGCCTGTTCTTCAGTTCATATAACGGACATAAACGTTACCTTCTTAACAAAGCATTTCAGTATAATTGATCGTTCACGTTAGCTGATGCCAAATAAACCTGACTAACTGTAGTCGAAAACAGGCATTAGACGGTAATGCAGTACAATATTCCCTCATTCCCTTTATGGATCTAAACCATTAGCTATTGCAGACGTATGGAACAGATCCCTTTGAATAAGTGAATGAAAACTCTAAGGGATAATCCTGCCACCCGAATTCTTGCATAGGCGATGACACCAGTAATGTGAGTATACAATTCAGCTCTTACTGGGCCGAATGCTGATAACCTAGATCTTCAGGCAAAAACGCTTGAATCAGCTAAGACTGGCTCATCCGCATAGGAATTGAGATCCGGCGGTTCACTTATTTTACGAAAAGCAACGCCTTTATAGTAAGGAACGCAGTTTCCACATATTAGTAAGGCAAAGTTAGCTGGATAGTTTGACTTGGGAAGGCAAGAAAGCATTTAAATGTAAAGGCCAAGTATTACTCCAGCTTTTTTCAAAGTAGGAGCCATGAGACCAACAAACTTGGAATGACGGACAAACATGTTTATCCTAGCTTGGATAGGCCGAAAACTGTATACAATAATCACCTCAGTATTTATTTGGATATCCCTTTGTTTCAACCAATCCAGACTGAGGTGGCCCTATCTCGATTATAGTTCCCCTGAAACCAATGCCGTTGAAGCGAATGGCTGTCCCAAGACTTGGCTATAATATCCAATGCAACAGGATTTTGGCTACGACATACCAATATATTACCTGACTAACTTTTTGCTTTATGAGTGCACTATGAAGTATACCGACCTTTCTACAATTCATCATATCGAAGTGATCAAAATCAGTACCTGGAAATACTTATGAACATACTTAAGGAAAATAGCGAGAAACTTATGGAAGTTCACTGCGTAAAATATTACTGTTAACCTGGTTCCAAATGAATTGGCCAAAATCCTATAGGATAAGACACTATGCGACATTTTCTGTGTAAAACACAGGGTAGCGAAGAGTACTCTTTTCGATAAATCTCATCAGGCGTTTACAATTATAAAATAGAAAGTTGGAGCGGGATAGGCTGGTGAAGCGCGACAAAGGTTAGCGATTCAAAGCGAGGCAGAAGGTCAGCTGTCCTAATCGATAAATTGGTCGATCCACTGAAGCTGCGGCTACCACAGTACACGTAAGCAGACATAGATACCCACATAGGACACACACGCATGCTCACGAGTCATATAACGTGCTTCTTAACGGTTCACTAGAAAGAAGTGTGTTTCGGAAAACGACGTGGGTCGGTCAATACACTCATTTTCGCAGTTTTGTGCCCTTGAAGTACAAACGGAACCTCGTTCGTTGCCTGTATTTTCGTGCGGCCAAAATATGTAGCCCAGAGACCCTGGATGCCGAAAAGAACCGTATTTTCCAAACGCTACAAGTAAACGGTTATCCAGCTCACTTCATCCGAAAGCACGCAGTGATTCATGCTCATCATGAATTATTTACAACTGTCCCCAAGAAAGATGTGGTTCTATCAGTTCCCTTTAAGGGAGATATTGCTTTCGATTTGCTGAACAAAAGACTTTCCGCTGCAGTAGCTCGAACGTTTCCAGCTGCCTATCCACACATCATTGCTGAAACTATGCCATTTGTTGCCCAACGTCTAAAAGACAGACTCCTGGTCCAGTCCGAATCTTATATTCTATATCAATTTACTTGCACCTGTGGTGTGAAGTACATCGGACATACGACTAGGCGTCTGTCTAAACGGATGTCGGAGCACTGTCCCACGGCATTGCAGAAAGGTACTATTGGTTGCATCAAGAGTTCTATCCTAGAACATTTGGTCGACAGTGGACATCAAATTAAGGCTACGGATGCTTTCAAATTGTTTTATGTGGTCCCAAAACGCTACCCCAAGGGGCTGAGGAAACGAATGTTACGGACGGCCGAAGCCATTGCGATTAGGCTTACACAACCTGAGCTATGCAAACAGAGAGCGCTTATTCAAGCGCTTCTCCTGCCCTGGGGCTAACACACTTCCAAACAGCTTCCACTTCACACGCTTTGACACCCACGGGGGGATGAGTGCGTCACCCAATCAGTTGAGAAGCACGTTATATGACTCGTGAGCATACGTGTGTGTCCTATGTGGGTATCTATATCTGCTTACGTGTACTGTGGTAGCCGCAGCTTCAGTGGATCGACCAATTTATCGATTAGGACAGCTGACCTTCTGCCTCGCTTTGAATCGCTAACCTTTGTCGCGCTTCACCAGCCTATCCCGCTCCAACTTTCTATTTTATAATTGTAAACGCCTGATGAGATTTATCGAAAAGAGTACTCTTCTCTACCCTGTGTTTTATTAATTCCATGGGTATAATTTTCTGTGTAGCCGTTAAAATATTTAGAACGGATCCAGGAAGGTAACAATTCAAAGAAGGCGAAGTTTTCCTACGTCAAACAAAACGTTTATAGGTCTGCATTTCCACTTAACTTTAACAAGTACAAGAACTGAAGTCAGAGTTGCCCTGCCTCTGATGTGAATAAGTCTATTTAGAAACGGTCGCACGTATGCTTTTCGCTGTCCCAAGTAAGTTGATTGCTGTGCTGTCAACGACGCTGTTGGGAGCAGGGCCGCATGATTTAAAGATGCAATCACTTTGAGTGACTTGCAGAGAAGCAGTGCGCCCAAGACTTACCAAGGTTTTTACTACATGGCCACTGTATGCAAACAGATGAAATGTAGCAAGCAGGCACAAGTGGACGACGACGGAAACGAATACAGGTGGTTATTAAGTATTAACAATAAAATTTCATACAGCGCGCCAATATCACGAAAGACCCTTACAGTGCTGTGCATTCCTTTTTAGTTAAATTCATGAAATGGTTTAAGAATGGAGCACAGGTTTCTTGTAAATCGCAATAACTAGTGTTAAATTCGGTTTATTTGTAAATTTGCATTCCAAAGCAAATTAAACTTGTATCCAAATAAGTGCCTTTCAGCATTTTAAGTAAGTAAATTCACAATGAACAACATTTACATTTCCTTAAGGCAGCAAGAAGATATAGGTTGCGATATGTTAACATTTCGATTGCTCTCGTCAGTCGCTACGCAATACAGACAAGACAAAACACGCAATATATAGGGTCCACGCTTAGTAACAAAGATGATAAGAATGAAAGGAATGGCGTAATCAGGTCCAAGGCAATATAACTGATTGCCTCAATTGTTTCTGGGCACAGAACACGGGACAATTCAACCTTATCAGTCACACAATTTGCATGAGTGACGTGTGTAAGTTGGGAGAAGGTTATCAAGTACGCAGAACAAACCAAATAAAATGAAATGAATTTTATCCCCATTAAAAAGACCTAGTTTAAGTGTAAGTTGGTTCAGCCCAAATGTGGTGAAGAAGCATCGTGAATGCGACATCAGCCTCAGCATGGGGTACATGCATATAAATGGTTGGCGGCATCCGGTTTCGGATTTACCTGTCACTGTTGCCAGCCAGTACGCCTGCGCCTACAGAGGGACCATGGATGGCTTGCGCTGCACCATCCACACACCCCATATCCAGTGTAAACCCGAAGGAATAAGACCGGGAGGCATGCGGATGGGAACCACGTTTCATCAACGGAGCCGGCCCACACTCCTTCACAGGCAAACACAAGCACGCTGTATTTGGGAAATCAAGCGCACACAAGGCGGTGGCTGGACCGTAGTCCGCTCCACACTGAGTGCACGGAACCACTCTTCAAGCCTAGCACGACCACAAGGACCGTGCACCCTCTCCCCTCCAGCAACGAGCAACTGTCTCCTGGAGCCAGTATGGACGAGGTAGTGGGTAGTAGACAGGTAGGCACCTTGTCAACATGCACATTAACGCATCCACACCGGGGATATCAAACAACAGCCAAAAACTTGAAAGAGAGAAAGAAAAAGAGAACAACTAGATTAATGCATAAGGAAACGGTGATATAAACCTTAATTAAGTAGCGTATGTAATAAGTTGATTACAAACAAATCCTAGCTAAGTGCACGAGGTCAGAAAGTATAGTTCACGGAATGCCACGAACGTAAAAATGTTATGGAAATCGAATACAATTGGCTTAGGCGATGTGTGCAAGTTAATTAAATAGAGTACAGGGAGATATTTATATGAGAAAGAAAAGCATTAAAGTGAAAACTGTATACCCACCATCTGAAATAAAGAGACTTAGCCTGCAAGCACGCGGTTAGTAAATCGAATTCAGCGTGCCTACAAACGCTGCGCCGGCTCGTCGTAATTCTCTGCAGGACCCGTCGTCGCTTCTGTAGTGGCCCCAAATGGCACAGCGCATGGCCCACTAGACATTTATATGAGAAAGAAAGGCATTAGGAGAGAAACGAAAACCCACCACCTGAAATAAAGAGACTTAGCATGCAACTATGCGGTTAGTAAATCGAAATCAGCGTGCCTACAAACGCTGCGCCGATGCTGCCTACGTTCACTGCGGGACCCGTCGTCGCTTCGGCAGTGGTCCCGAGTGACCTCTCTCATGGCTCACTAGGCCTGCCTGATTAAGGCACTCGCGACCGCATGTTCTACAGCACCATGCGCTCGATGTCGATGGAGTACAATTCATCGGTGCTTGCCGCTTCCGCAACTGCCGCTTCTTCTCTGCATGCATGAGGGCTTTCTCCCGCACTGCAGCAACTGCCTTCGTGATTAGATCGCGCCATGCACGCCGATCAACCGCCTTCGACTCCTATGATCTGCAATCGAGATTAGAACGTGTGAGGCTCACTTTAATCATGTCCTGGTAACGTAACTTTGGTTTTCCCACGTGCCGCTTCCCAATACTCAGCTGACAGCATAAAAGTTGTTTCGGTATCCGCGCCGAATCCATACGGCTCACATGACCGAGCCATCTCAGGTGTCGCAGTAAAAGTATGCCTTCCACTGCATACATTCCACTTCGGCGCAACACTTCCGTGTCTGCAATTCTGGCGCCACAGCCGATCCGAAAATTTCATCGCAGACACTGCTGATGGAACCGCTCGAGATATCGCACATCCCGACGGTACATCGTCCACGTTTCACTGCCGTATAGAAGAACGGACAGTACCATGGATTTGTACACCATCAGCTTCGTGCCAATGCTAAGCTGATGGTTGTTCCATACTCAGTACTCAAGCTTCCCGAATGCCGCTGCCGCCTTCGACACGCGAATATGCAACTCAACTTGTAGCTCCTGATCAGTCGACATCACACTCCCAAGGTAGCAAAAGCGGGAGGTGGTTTCCAATACTTCAGCACCAATGCTGATTCGCGGCAATTTTGAAGATTGCACCTCCGGTGAAGGCTGAAAGAGACAGACAGTTTTGCTTGTGTTGCTAGTGAGCCCGAATTTGGCCGCTGTCGTAGCTGGAGCACTAGTCATGTGCTGCAACTCATCCGCGCTGTGTGAAAACAACGCACAGTCGTCAGCAAACAGCAACATCCGGATAGTTTTCTCACAGACTAGAGTTCTCGCACCGAAAAGAAGGATGTACAGCAACCCACCATCAATACGGTGCTCCACACGAACACCGTAAGCACAAGCCGCATCAAAAGCACAAGACAACATTGCATGAAGATAGATATTAAACAGGGCAGGAGCTAAGACACAGCCTTGCTTCACACCAGAGACAACTGCAAAGTCATCAGAGGTCTCTCCACTCAGCTGCACCCTTGCTCATATAACACTGTGCAGACATTCAATTAAACTTACAAACTTACGCAGGCAACCAAACTTTCCCAACACCAGCCACAGTGCCTCGCGGTTCACCGTATCAAATGCCTTGGTGAAATCAACAAAAAGCGAGTACAAAGGCTGGTGCCGTTCTCTGCACTTCTCTTGCCACTGAGGAGCCGCAAACACCATATATTTAGTGCTGCGACCCGAGCGGAATTCACACTGCTCTTCCGCCACGTTAGGTTCCACAGACTGACTCACGAGGCGATTGAGCAGGATTCGGGCAATCACCTTGCCCACACAACTCAGCAAGTTGATGCCACGATAATTCGTGCAACATTGCTTGCTCCCTTCGCCCTTGTACGGTGGTAGCACAAGGGCATTCTTCAGCTCAGGAAACACCTCCTCCTCAATCCAAACGCGTTGCACCAAGTGGTGCTTATAAAAGTAGCAAACTTCCCTCTTCCGAGTCGTAGGCGAACAGTCATCAGTCGCGCGCTGATGCCCGTTGGTTCACCCACCAGCTGTCCATTCAGGCGATCGGATATTGCAAATCCGACCCCATGTTCACGTGGTGTTGAGGCGGCGTTCCCCCTAAAATAGAATGTGTAGCCAGTACCAGCATTATGCAACTTACCTTGCTCAGCGAGCCGAGTTTCACTGAGCGCCGCAATATCGATGCGGTAGCGCGCCAGCTCCATCGCGACCAGTGCAGTGCGTCGCTCCGGGCGCTCGCTGGAGTTCCGATCCAGTACTGTGCGCACGTTCCAGCACCAAATGCTGAGTGCTTTGCGCGCAGGCATACGATTGCATTGGTGGGCAATCGCACGCGAGGTGGTTGTGCTTCGGAGGTTTGCTGGAGGGACTCCACCAGGAGCCTTTGGCTCAATAGTCCGACCCACAAGGCAGTGGGTGGTTTGGAGGTTCGCTTGAGGGACTCCACCCGGAGCCTTTGGCTCAATAGCCTGACCCACAAGGCAGTGGAGAGCAGATCCAGCTCGGGAATGTGATTGCAGAGAGAGATTGGGATCTGCTTGATGGCCGTCACACGCAGCCTTTGAGGTTCTGGAACAATAATCATATGTTTTGCGACCGTAATTGGATACGCACCTGCGACCACGGCCAGACGCAGGTGGGTTTTTGGCGGGTTTGCACCAACTTGACCAGGGGCTGCCTGGCTTGAGGCGGGCAGTAGCAAACCATTGAACACCCGGAGGTGTCCTCCCACCGTCAGAGACAATGCGTGGCCCACTTGCTCTACGCCAATCGAGCTTTGAGAATATCACCCGTAAACCTGTTGTCTCCCATGGCTAGGTTTTACGGGAAGTGGGCCATCGGCCACTTCCTAACCTCCGGAGAGGATGGACTAGGATACTTCCAGGGCGCCCAATCCTGACAGGAAAACGACTCGGGTCCTCAGCCAAAGCCTTCGATTAAATGAACACCCGAAAGCCAGCGAGTCTAGCAGATGGTCAGTTAGCCGACTCTTGCGTATTGGTGTCCTGGATCTTAGCAGGGAGAAGGGCGAAACCCAAACTCCCACCCAGCGGTCGCCACGTGGAGGCGCCCAGGACATGAGACTATGGCGCAGCAGTAGCAGCATTGGGTAGACCATCTGTCAGGATCTAGCTATCACCAGCCTCAGCGCACCATAGGCTCTCCCGCCATATATATATATACATATACATACATATACATATATATATATATATATATCATATTTTAGGACACGAGTTATCAATTCTACATTCAGCTATCCTCCGTGGTACGGTCTGTGCCGAAGAGCCACCGACTATATCTGCTGGATGATTTCAACGCAAGCCTT